>CAEGAE010013398.1:0-18174 GCA_903067095.1 Girardinus metallicus | reverse complement strand
TTGAGTATCTGATTAGGGCTGCACAGTGGCGCAGTTGGTAGAGCTGTTGCCTTGCAGCAAGAAGGTTCTGGGTTCGATTAGATGTGTGTCTATGTTTGGTACAATTTTGGTAAAAAAAATATAATAATAGAGTAGAAAAGAATAAAATAGAATAGCATCTTTAATATCATTGTAACAATAAACATTGTACAACAAAATTTGGGTACAATTCTCCAGATAAAGCAATTTCTTAGTTTAACAAAAGACTATAAATAATTACCGTACTCGTCATTTATAGTAATCAGCAAATGATAAAAATTTAATTGAAAACTAAAACAGACATAAAAATAGACATGGTCAATTCGACCACTTATCGGTAAATCAACATGGTGATGGCTGATGGGTAAGAAATGACTCTCGGTCATAATAATATGACTAAAATAAAAGTATGGTGCAGGAAAACTACTCCTAAAACTATCTCTTCTATCAAAATATTACACAAGTAAAAAAGATACATGCCATCTAATGTTAATTGTAAAAAATTTAGAAAACCATGTTTAATTTTCCTTTCACACTACAATTATGGCCTATTCTATGCTTTTCTATGAACATGGGAGGTTCTAGACAGGGGCCACCAGGGGGCCAGTCCCCTGTTTAACTGTTCCTGATCTGTTACAACCAGTGATGTCAGTAACGCCTTACTGACGTCGGACCACTTTTTTCAGTAACAAGTAATATAACGTGTTGCTATTTCAAATCTAGTAGTCAGACTACAGTTACTTATCGAAATCACTTTGCGTTACTATTTTCTTTTGTAATTTAATTCTATTTTCTCTTTGCGTCTTGTGGAGTGACCACCGTTTCTGCGACAGTATGAGCAGCGACAGAAACATAAACAATGGAGGAAGGAGGGAGATGCGCATTTTGTTGCTGGTAAAACAGGAACTATTTTGAGTTTCACTCGCCAAGTCTGATTATTATAAGCTGCTTTGGGCTTGTTTTTTTTCTAAAGTCGCTTGCAGATTTAATGAGTCGCGGGTTGCAGGAATTAAGCAGACATAAACCCCAGAATTTGTCTGACATACAGTTAGTTTTAGTCAGACTCTCCCTTCCCATCATTTCCCGGATGATCCGTCCCGTTGTGTCTTTGTTAATATCAAGTTAATACATTACCTCTGAATGACGTCGAGCTTCGTGTTGCGCACCAGAAAACTGCAAACATCGAGACTTATATGAACGGCGCAATAAACATGAAAACAGCCACGAATGAACGAGTCTGTAAAGTTGTGTAACTAAACACCATTATAATTATTAATATTAAGATAAGTGTCACAAATCTGTGCAGCGGGACGTCTGAGTTGAGGAGCCACAGGAGGAGCGCTGGGCTCTGACAGCAAATGCAGGGCCGTAACGCAGAACCTGGATGCTGGGGCAGGGGGCTGGGGGGATTAGGTCTAAAATCCTATTTATAGTTTTCCAGACACACAAAAACAGTTTTTTTGGTACTGTTGTAACCATTAAACAATCTCCACTTCTTATAAGTGGAGATACATTGTTGATGTTACCATTACAAAATAACTTGCAATTAAGTTTTGGCAATGATCAATGTAATTTTCACAGGTGGCGGCGTGTTGTTGTTAGCAGCTAAAGTAAAAAAGTTACTTTTAATGTAACCTAGTAACTTTCAAAATCAAGTAATCAGTAATCTAACTAAGTTACTTTTTCAATGAGTAATCAGTAATCCGATTAACGTTACTTTTTCAAAGAAACTATGCCATCACTGGTTATAACACCTGTACATAACAGATTACACTGAATACATTCTTTATAATAACATGTGCTGGCACATACACTGTATCTTAATTCAGCTTTAAAAAAAAAAAAAACTTTAATAGTTTGTGAATTAAAAGTTAAGATGTTGCAGATTTAGGTTTAGCCATACTGAGATGGAATCACAATTTTCATTTGCAAGATCAGGGGTCTGCAACCTGCAGCAGCAGCAGAGACACAAGTAGCTCTTTGGCTCACTTAATATATTAAACTATGAAATATAGCCATACATACATATTTATTAATCATTCTTTGTTCTGTGTCCGCATTAAAAAATAAGTGCCCCACCCTGCCCCCTTTGTAAATTTGGCCTAGAACCGCCCTTGTCTGTAAAATCCCAATAAAATCCGTTCAAGATTGCAGTTGCGACTTGTGAAATGTCGGGATTTTCAAGAGGTATAAATATTTGTTGCAAGACACTGTAGCTGGCATTATACCTACATCGTTTTCGTATCTTTTTCGGGGTTTTTCCATTATATTTCTGGGTCTCTTTTAAAATTGACGTTTTTATTTGATGTACCGGACTCATTTAGTCAGAGTTACATTTTGTCTGTAAATGTTTCTTTCGCTGTAGTAGTTTAAAGAATACGAAAACGTGGTTTTAACAGTTAAAATGCCGCGGTTGGGAGACAAAACCGTCCGTTGTCCTCGCTGTAATTGTGTCGGATGATGCTGCGGATGACCCGCCGCTCTACAAGGCAAGCCCGTGCAGGGCTGTCCAAGAAACCCCATCGACGAGACAAAACTCGAGGCGTGAACGTGGCAGCCATTTTACATCATCAAGAGTGAATGACTGAAGTCGGACCATTGCCGGGAGTTTTACACTTTTTCCGTCTTTTAAATATCACGTTTATCTTCCTATACAATCAGCACCACACACATTGGTGTGCCAGCGGCAGGTAGGGCGAATGCTTATGAAAGGTCTCGTTAATGTTGTTTTATTCAGCGTTAAACCCCCCGGAATCGTGCGGTGCTGTTTCAAACAATGTGGAAACTGGTGGTGGTTGGGAACGAGTTGTCCAGACCGGCTTTTTGAAAATGGACTCTTCCTATGTGGCGGCACGTTGACTAACCACGCATCCGTTGAGCTAAGCACTTAGCTTTCCAGGCCTCGTTAAGTCATATTAAATATAAAAAGCGCGCTTTGTCACTTGGTGAGGTCTACCAACAAATGACTTCTAACAATGGCCTCAGTGGCAATACCGTGCGAGTTAGCATGCTAGCTCCAGCTAGCTCATTTTGACAGATCATGGATCTGACATGCTCATTGTCAATTTATGCTAATAAGGCTCAATAGGGGAACCTGGTATATGCGCAAAAGATGTTGACAGCCTCTTACAACTGTGCTGTAAGCTCTACCTCCCGTTTATTAAATCAATAGCGGTAGTTCCCACTAAAAACGCACACACGAGTCTCGTGTTATTGTCCCAAAAAGGGTCCGTAGTTAGCTGTGCGCGCTAGCCGGCTAGCCTGCTAACAGTATCTTTAGTGTCAGGCGCTAAACACAACATCTTAAACATATTAAAAATAACTAACTATAAGTATCTCCGTGCATTATGCGCTAAAAGTCAGCACAGTTTGTTTCCGAGAGTGAAATATAAATTGATAATTGGCATTTATCCTTTGACTACAGACAGCACGTGTTTGTGAGATTGATTAGCAAACGTTTGAAGAAATAATTTAGGCAGCTGTCCGCCCAAATCAGAATTGGCTTTGCCGAGTTTTGAAATGTGAAGAGAACAGTTTGATCTTAAACCTGCACAACTTGTCTGTCTGTTACCGTACAGCAGTACAAATTTAAACACCGCGGATTACGGATTAAGTTTGAGTGAAATTTGGAGCATTTATTTTGTGCCACCCAAAAATAAAGCAGCACATTTGTACTCAACGGTCAGCCACCGGAAGCCGGGGCAACGTTGTCTGAACACGTATATCAGCTGAAGTCAGCAGTGAGAAGGTCGGCTAACATGCAATTAGGAGAGCATAGCGGATCCTGCGAGTAAAACTAAGCCAAACCAAATCAGAATGCCACAATAAGGACGCAATTTTCTCTGTTTAATGTGTAACAATTTGGTAAGTGCGTTGTCTGTCTTGTGCACACTGTCCACGTTTGTTACTTCTTCCAAGCTGGAAGCTGCCAGTAAAAAAAAAAAAAAAAAAAAAAAGTCAAGATAGGAAGAAGTTTCCAGCCACAAAAAGCAAAGTTTATTTCACACTGGAATGCCCCTCGTAAGACAAAAATGACTCCATATACCAGGATCACTTTTTTTTTGTTTGCATTTCTGTATTTTTAAGATGATATTGTTGACAAATCTGAGGCTTGAACACATCCAAAGACCCAGGATTAATTTGGCTCATTGCATTTATACAGATTTCTGGAGACATGGCCACAGAACATATAAATGGAAATGGTCCAGAAGAGCCAATGGACACCTCTGCTGCAGTTACCCATTCTGAGCACTTCCAGACTTTATTAGAAGCTGGTTTACCACAGAAAGTTGCTGAAAAACTAGATGAAATTTACATAGCAGGTAAGGCATTATGAATACACTTGCATATTCAATATGCAATTCTTTGTATGAATTCATGCATGTATTGTCATTTTATCACCTTTTTGAATGGGGGAATTGGGATCCTGAAGCAACTTTTTGTGGTTTCCAACCAAAATGGGTACTGCAGTGCTTCAAAAATATTTAATTATACTCGATGTGATTAAAATGTGTACTAAAAACATGGAATATTCATTCCCTACATGGTGTCTTGATTGATAAATAAATCCCCCAGAGTTTTTTTTATTTATGACCTCCCTCATACATCCAAATGACTTTAGATTGTAAGCTAGATTTAGATATTTTTTTGTATATTTTTGGGAGGGGTTGGTCACATGTTAGCTGCTAGTTTGGGCCAGATGGGGCTGAAACAGAAACAATGGTGGCAGCTGTCTGGTGTGGCTGCCTCGGACAGGTGATGGCCCTCCATACAGGCAAAACGTATTCTGGTCCAGTTAAGATCTCCTGTAATACATTATGAAAGACTTGCAGTGCATCACAGTACACTTTTGCATATGTTGTGATTAATTCTTCTGAACTTGTCCACAGATTCAGTCCCATTTGATTAGGCTTGTGCAGTTTCCCCCCCCCATTTCTTTATAGCTGTCATAGTGATTTATTAATAAAGGAGCTGCTGTAGAAAAGTTTGCACATGGATTTTTCTTTCACAGGTGGTAAACGTTTTCAGTGTTTATTGTTGGTAGCACATTTCTCTGTCGTCCATCCTGCAGGTTTGGTGTCACACAGTGATTTAGATGACCGAGCAATCGAGGCTCTGAAAGAATTCAACGAAGAAGGTGCTCTCCAAGTCCTGTTACAATTCAAGGACAGCGACCTCTCACATGTTCAGGTGTGCAGGACGTATTGCTGGAAAAGAAAACTCTTTATTCGTATTTTGTAATGTATAGCAAATCCGTTTGTTGTTGCTTTTCGATGAGTGTGAAAATAACCTGTCTAAATCTTTTTCATGATGTTTTTTTTTCTGTTATTTCCTTGTTCTTGATTTTTCTGTATCTTTCCAGAACAAAAGTGCCTTTCTTTGTGGCGTGATGAAGACTTACAGACAGAGAGAGAAACAAGGGACCAAAGTGTCGGACACCAACAAAGGACCAGATGAAGCCAAAATCAAAGTGAGAATCGATGCTTGAATCAATATGTTAGCAGTTTTTGTTTTCAACAATGAGAAAATTAAATAGTATAATGATTTTTTTTTTAAAGTTACTTGTTTTGTGTTTCTTTCCAGGCTCTGCTGGATAGGACTGGTTATACGCTTGATGTAACAACTGGGCAAAGGAAGTATGGGGGTCCTCCACCAGAGTCTGCCCATACAGGAGCCCAGCCCACCATCGGTACAGAGGTACATAACGTCCATCTTTATTTTCTGGTTTATTCGTTTTTAAAATGCTTGAAGCGTTTGTTGTTGACACTTCAGGTGTCCAAATGATGACTCTTTTTGTTGTCACCCGTAGTAACCAAGGTTACAGTGATGTTTTACCGCTAAGAGCTGACTGGATGCCTTCCCCAGCATGTCGTCCGTACTTCTACTCTCGACATTTTAAAGTAAAATGACTGTTTTCCTGCACCCTGACAGATATTTGTGGGGAAGATTCCCAGAGACCTGTTTGAGGATGAGCTGGTTCCGCTGTTTGAGAAAGCTGGCACCATCTGGGACCTGCGCCTGATGATGGATCCTCTCAGTGGCCTCAACCGAGGCTATGCCTTTGTTACTTACTGCACTAAAGAATCTGCACAGCAAGCTGTCAAGCTGGTATGCATGCTCCACTGCAGTTATGATACTTATTATGTTACTGAGGGAACATTATGTTGCATTCATTTTGCTACTATTTTACAGATGCACCTAGATAAGGTTTTTTTTTTGTTTTCTATCTATTCAGATTTTAACTTCAAACTGTTTTCTGAACATCCACAGTGCAACAACAATGAAATTCGACCGGGTAAACACATCGGCGTATGCATTTCTGTGGCCAATAATAGACTGTTTGTTGGCTCCATCCCCAAGAGTAAAACAAAAGAGCAGATTGTTGAAGAATTTGCTAAAGTTACAGGTGAGTCTGGTGGCTTTTCTGTGCAGCTCGGCAGTATTTCTGCAGCTTAATATTTGTTTTTTGTTTTTTTCCATTTGTTGCAGGTACAGCTTTTTATGTTATTGGGGAAAATAAAATTATTTGTATGTTTTTGTCTGAATAGTTGACTGGATTTGAGTTAGTGTTGCATATTTTGCAGCTTATAACAGATTGATTTCATGTCTTTCGACTAAATTTACACATTTTAAATTATTTGCAAATGCAATAAGTTTTGGTAATTTTCTAGGTTGACCATTAATTATATTGTAATATCTGTATTTATTTGTTTGTTTGCAGGCAGTTGTTGTGAACATGTTTTGTCTGGGGAAAAGTAACTTATAGTTTTTCTCCTCCTGCTTTTTGTCTCCTCAGAAGGTCTAAATGATGTCATATTATACCACCAGCCAGACGACAAGAAGAAGAACCGAGGCTTTTGCTTCCTGGAATATGAAGACCACAAGACGGCGGCTCAGGCTCGCCGCAGACTCATGAGCGGAAAGGTCAAGGTGTGGGGAAACGTGGTGACGGTGGAATGGGCCGACCCGATCGAGGACCCAGACCCAGAAGTCATGGCTAAGGTGAGCCGCAGAGATTTAACGAAGCTGCCATGTTGATATCGCCAAGTTACGGAAGATGATTAGGGCCAACGGGAAAAAAAAAAATAACAAAAAACGTCTTTTTTCCCCCTCAGTTATGAATTTAAATCTAAGAATTCTCACTTTTTTTCCTCATAATTTTCATTACTTAGATTTTTTTTCTCTGAATTCTTCTTTTAAATTCTTTCTCTTGGAATTGTAATTATTTTTTTCCTCTCAATCCTGTTTTTCCTCCGAGTTCTGACTTTAATCGTTCGAGCTTAGTCAGAACTCTGAGGGGAAAACAGTCTGTTCTTTTTTTCCTGTCTTTTCTTTCCAGTGGACCTAATCATGTTTTGTCCCAAATTGTCCATTTCATAAAAAAATAAAAACAAAAACATCCTCTTTCACAGGTGAAGGTGCTGTTTGTGAGGAATTTAGCGAGCACTGTTACAGAGGAGACGCTCGAAAAAACGTTTAATCAGTTTGGAAAACTGGAGAGAGTGAAGAAATTGAAAGATTATGCCTTCATCCACTTTGAGGAACGAGACGGTGCTGTGAAGGTATGAAAGAAAAAACGTCCTAATGAAGGCTACAAATTAGACTGGCAACCACATGTTAAAGAAAAACAAACAACCTTTTCCTCGTTCTAGGCTTTAGCCGAGCTCAATGGCAAAGAACTGGAAGGGGAGCACATTGAAATCGTGTTTGCCAAGCCGCCTGACCAGAAGAGGAAAGAACGCAAAGCCCAGAGACAAGCCGCCAAAACGCAAATGTAAGCAAGAACAATGCTACTCAGGCTAAGGTTGGCAGCTTGTAATTAACTCTGTTACGAGTGAGACGCTGCTGCTTCAGCTAAAATCACGTATATAACCAATAAATCACTAAATTATCCTTTTGTTGTAAGAAACGTTGGTGTTTCTCCCCAGGTATGATGAATACTACTACTACGGGCCGCCTCACATGCCGCCACCAAGAGGCAGAGCAAGAGGAGGGCGGGGCGGCTACTCTTACCCCCATGATTACTACGGCTATGAAGATTACTACGATTACTACGGATACGACTACCACAACTACCGGGGAGGCTACGACGACCCCTACTACGGCTACGACGACTTCCAAGGGTCTGTGCGAGGGGCCAGAGGGGCCCGAGGAGGCGTCCGCGGAGGAGCCAGCCAGACCAGAGGCCGCGGGGCCATCACGCCCAGGGGCCGATTGGGCTTCACCCAACGCGGAGGCCTTGGAACAATCAGAGGTACCGGAAGTTCAGCTGAATGTTTCAGCTTGTTATATTACATGAAGACGTTTCATACGCAGAGATGGAGCCAAAAACGGCAGGAGGTAATGAAGTAAACTGAAGTCTAATCATGAAAACTATTTACAGTTAAAAGAAGTGGCTGTTTGTTGGGTTAATGGTAATGTTAGTGATGGAACACTAGAGGGAGACAAAACCTCCAGCATGAATTTTAGAACAAAACATTTGAAATGGTTGCTAATGCGAATTAAAAAATAAAGCAGCAGAAAACATTCGATTTTGTAAAAAAAAAAAAAAAACCCTGAAAAATAATTATATTTTGTAAAAGTAAATGGTAAAGCAACAAAAAAATGTTTTATAAAAAAGCAATTGTTAAAAAATTTACAGGAACAAAAAAATTTAAAGCAACAATAAATGGCTACATTTTGTAAAATGCAGCAAAAAAAAAACTTTACAAAATGATTTTTTAGAGACAACATTTTTGACCAAACATTTTTTGTGCGCATGAAAAAATGAAAAATAAAAAATATATTTTGTAAATAGTTAATCAGCAAAAAAGGTTTCATCAAAAAAAGCAAAGAGAAATTTTTTGTTAAAGTTGTTGAAAAAATTAAAAACAAATCAAAAAGAAAGTCAATTAAAATCCACATTTAGTCCAAACTGTTGGAAATTATTAGCAAAAAAACCCCTAAAATATAGTAAAACTTAAACCACTAAGTTATTAACTACAGATGTGATTTACTTAAATTTAAGTTATTTAATTCTGAATTAATTGCAAAGCCACTGAAAAGCAAAAACATTCATCTTAAGTTTGTTTTTAAAACTTAAAATCTGAGCTGTCCTCAGGTCTTACTGTTAGACAGATGGGGGCAGAGACTTTACATCACAAAAAGGATAAAAAAAAATTCATTTAAAAACGTTAAGTGAGTCAAAGCCGAAACTTTAACTCAACGTCTTTTTGGTTTAAGTGATTTAAGGAAACCAGAATCTCTTGGCAACATTTTTGATTTGATGTAATAAAATCCTCGAGCTATATTCAATTAAACTGTATATTTTTTTAAGATTCTCTCTCTGAACATCTTTACCAATTACTAAATCTTCAGCTTGGTCCTGATTGGCCTGAAAAAAATGTTGCCCTCCATGGAAATGGATTTAATAATTTACAATTTGAACTTTTATGGATTTTTCCTAGTGGCTGCATGTGTAAATTTTAAAAGTGCAAAATCTTAAGAATGAAAAATTTAAGGCTTAAAGCTGCGGTGTGTAACTTCAAGTGTTTTACATATTTGTTAAAATTGTCACGTTATGCACCAAAAACAACCAATCAGAGCTGGGAGGAGGGTCTTGGCGCTGTCAATCAACCTCATGAATGCACTGCTAAATGTTCTAATGGTGGCGAAAGAACTCGGCGTAATCGGTGGCCATGCTAACTAGCCTTGCTTAGCATGGCCACGCTGTGCTAGCTGTAGTGTAGCAGTGAGGAAGAGGGTGATTGACAGCGCTAAGACCCGCCTCCTGGCTCTGATTGGTTGTTTCTAGTTAGCACTGGGAGAAAGCAAACTCATGACGTAGTGACAATTTGATCAAATATTTCTACTAAATGAGATACTGGGTTTAATGTGGATTCTTTACGCATATTTATGTTGGATGCTTTTATCCGTTCCGAGGCTGTCCTAGTCCATACCTGGGTGTAATTGTTTTGTCTTTTCCCCCGTGTTCAGCAGGGAAACGGGGCCGAGGGCGTTCCTGACCTGTCCCAGTGGAGACTGACTCGATGTGTGGGTTTACACCATAAGCTGCAATGGATGTTGAAATGACGAGAGCGACAACAAAGGTCCAGTGAAATTCCAGCCTTACAGAAGAAGAAGAAACATCTCCCCTCCACCCATTTTATTTTTGCTTCTCCCCCAGAAACCGCCACCCTAAAAGAAAACGATCAGATGATTTTTGAATATAAACCCATGTCAGCCTGTACGTCGTCCTGGTTCTCAGGGCTTTATCTATGAATTGCCCTTACAATCTGCCCCTTCCCTGCCCCCAAACATGCCATTTAAAAGAAAAAAAAAGTAGAATAATTATTGAAGAAATTGCACTTTTTAAGTTGTTAGGTTTGAAGTGGCTCAAAGGAGCTTGATACTATTGTATATTTTTGTGCTAATCGCAATTTTTATTGTCGAAATATCCATGTTATTGTTTGATCTGGATGTTTGAAATCGAACATTTGCAGGGTTTTAGGGTGTACCCACCTGGCATGGATAAGTCAGGCATTCCAGGAAAGTGGTTCTTTTCAGAACTGGTCTTTAAGGGTTGGTTGACTACCTCAGTACAGAGGACTAAACTACCCGGCCTGTACTGTAAATAGGGAAACTATATAGATGAAAGCAGGGCTTGTTTGCAAACAATATGCACAAGAGCTGCAGCGCTAAAACGATGTACTTAATGTAATATACTCCTTTTCGCTGCAGCTCTGCAGGCTGCAAACAGTCAAGCTGGGCATGCAAAACAATCTCATGAGATGAGTCTAAGAACGAGCCCTGCTTTTATCGTATTTTGAGCTGAATTAGCTGCCTTGCTTCTTCAGAGTATGTAGTTACTGGTTGTATAGTTTTTTGGAAAATGTTACGTTTTGTAAAGGCTTAAAATCGGAAGGCATCCAAATGCCTTTTGATTTAAAAAAAATAAAATAAAAAAAACAAACAAAAAAATACAAAAATTAAGGCCCTGCAGTGTCCCTTTTGTGCCACTGTTTTATTCCGCTGGGAGGGTTTTTATATTCATGAAACACATTTTCAAACACCATCAGAATAATGTCAGCAAACTAAACCATCATGTAAAATCATGATCATCTCGAATGATCCCTTCCTGCATCAGAAATGGCGCCCAGCGTAGTCGACCTGATGACTGAATTGCCATATTTTGCAGTCAGAAAGCGTGCCTAACTCCAGCTGCTGTGGTGGTAGAAGGGATCCCAGACCCTCAGTGGTAGAAGGGATACTGCAGTGAATGATTTGTTTCCAAGTATAGCATAAAGGAAACTGTTTGTCAATCCCAGTTTTCTATACAGTTAACTCCCTCAGTAAAAAAAAAAAAAGCATAACAACCACCTTTTGAAAAAAAAAAACAACACATACATGCATAAATAAAAAAAAAAACATGTTAGCAGTTTTAAACTATTGTTGGTGGCCAACAACATTTTTTGCATTCCTGCAAATAAATTGTTTTATACTGTAAAATGGAGGTGAGTGTAACTTATTTTTGTAATAAAGTTTTTGATTTCTATCTGCGTCTTGCTCTCTGGGTAAATGTTGGTGGTGAGCGGCTGTGCTGAGAGGCAACAAAAGCCAATTATTTTAGTTTGGAAAGTAAATATTCATATCAGGCCAATATAACCCATTATTTTTGTTTCTTTAAATACTCGACTCGACCAGTTTTGATCCAGGAAATGGAAAAGTCGACTCTTTAAAATAATGTTTTTGTCAAAAAGTTTTGCTTAAAATATTCTAATTTGGAAAACCGTTCAAACACTTTCTGTAAGTACTTACATTTTTTTAAAAAAAAAATAAAAATGTGTAGTATTAGAATGTGAATAAAGTCAAGATGGGCAACATGGCTTCTCGGCTGTTGTGATCTGACTATTCTCATAATGTGACTTTGTGTAATCTTGACTATTTTTTTTTGTAGTATTATGAATTTATTCTCATAATTTCATAACTTTTGTCATGTAATTTTTTTATTTTATTTCGTGGCCCTAACTCTCTACTGATCAGTAAACTAAGGAACTATTTTAATTCAATCTTTTTTCTTTTTTTTTTTTATAAGAATGGAATCATAGATCCAAAACTACAAATAGTTTTTCTTGTTAAATGAAATTTTTCCAGTTTATTATTTTGGGCTCAATTTAAGAAAACCGAAAAAAAAACAATGAAAGCGGAATCTAGGTCAGCCCTCATTTGCAATTAAAAGCAGATTTGGGTGAACCAAGACGTAATTTAGAGTACAAGTCAATGAGCAGAGGTGGTCCTGGTTACCGTGACAACAGAAGGTTACCATGACACTTGGAATTCAATATTTTTGTAAGTAGATTTGGATTTAAAAGTTGCAGTTGTGCCCTTGAACGTGACTCTGCAGAGGGCGTGTTCATAGTTCCTACAAGTCTAAACCGGACGCAATCTGCGCCATCTTGGTAGGCAAGTGCAGTGCAAAGCATAGGTGAACCATAACTTTTCAATGGATTTGAATGGATTTCAAACTCTTCACACGAATAACAAGGTTCTGGTGACTGTCAGAGTACATGTAGTAACATACTTGTAGGCTACATGTCCATTTTAGCTCAGTAAGTACTACAGTAAATATCAGGGATATTTATTTTTGGCAGCCATCTTGGTAGGTACCGAAATAACTGTCATGACAGTTGCTATGGAGTTGCTATGACAACAATAAACAAGCCACAAGCTTAGAAGTAGTACTCCCTTTGATCCTATTTAACTCATATAAGTGCATTTCAACTATTTGTTCAAAATTTTTGAGTACCTCTAAGTATTTACAAAGTTCCAAAGTTACAAAGTTCCTGGAAGTGAAAGAAAACTTTCTATACATCAGTTCTCATGTGATGTGTCACTTCAGGGAACTTTGTAACTGGCAGCCATCTTGGCAGGAAATTGCTATAACAACAATAAACAAACCACAAGCTTAGAACTAGCTCTCACCTGGTTTCTATTTAACTTATAAATAAGTACATAACTATTACTCAATCACAATTTTTGAGTACTCTACCCATTTACTGTTGTACTTACTGCTGAGCAAAATTAGCTTAGCTAATGTAGCTTTTACCCGCAAGCTAAGGCGGACATGTAGCCTCTGTGTATGTTGCTACATGTACTTACTCTGTCAGTCACCAGAACCTTATTCACATGAAGTAGTCATATGTCCTTCACATATCCACTTAAACATTGATTGTATACGTCCGTGGATTTAAGGTTGCAAAGCTCCTCCATGGTGAATTTGGGCATGTGCACACTGAAGAGTGCCCACATATTTTATTTTGTGCGTACGCTTGCCTACTAAGATGGCGTAAATCACTTCCGGTTCAGACTTGGGGGAACTAAGTATTGGGTGGTAGCATTTTTCAAGTAGGGGTCATGGCCCCCACTTTGCCACCCCTTGGAGGCACCACTGAATAATGTTTATTATTATTGTTTAAAAATATTAAAACGAATGAAAACAAATATTTTTTCTATTCTTTTATGGACACAACTTATTTAGCTTAAATTTATAGGACTTACTTAATGGAATATCAACTTTTTAAAACATGTCGGGATATTTTAACACCTCATGATTTGCGAATATACGCAGATGAAGAAAAAAATCCACATGTCGGGAAGGTGTAGCGTTTGGTGTTGGTCAGAACTACAGGAGCCAGAGGCCGGACTGGCGGCGTAGCGCGGTGACATCACGCGTCTCCGGTCCTGACAACCAGGCGGCAGCGGACCGGGCTGACAGCCAGCACCGCAGCCATTAGACCCGCAGCTGCCGGAGGAACCATGCTGCGTGATCTTAATCCCAACAGCTGCAGACGGGCACCACGCCTGCGCTGATCATCCAACCATCCAGAAACCTTTGTGTCATTTTCCTGCCTCTGCTCGGCCGTAAACCGGCGGTAAGTGTTGGACTGATAGATAAAATGCAGTAAATTTTCCAGAACCCGACGCTGCCTGCAGCGTGTTTTTGTTTTCATGGATTATAGGGAAGATGGGCAGCATCAGAGCTTTTCTGCAGCTGACAAGCCGCGGGATGAAGCTGGACCGGGTCAGGGAGCTCGGAAGGCAGTACCCAGTTTTCTGTTTCCTCCTGCTGCTCTTGCTGCTGACCACTCTGCTGCTAAACAGGCAAATAAAAGCCGCTCGGGTCCCTGAACGCATCACATGTTGACCTGGGATGATGTAATGTTTGTTTGGCATGTGATTATTAATGATGTGATTTGTTTTGCTTTTAGATATATTCATATTATCATGGTGTTTTGGTCCTTCCTGGCGGGTGTGGTTACTTTTTACTGCTCACTGGGTCCCGAGTCTCTGCTGCCAAACATATTCATGTCCATTAAACCAAAACCAAAGGTTGGTCAGACTGCAACGACCTAGATTAAAAAATAAAAAAGGAAGAGTAAATTTTCGACCAAAAATTTCAGAAATTTTGATACTGATCTCAGCAATTTTCTGAAAAAGAAACAAGGAAATTTCTGTGTTTGAAAAGTCGTCAGTTTGCTAAAAAAGAAAAAAAAAGAAAAAAAAAAGAATCAGCTCAGAAAAAGTCTAGAAAAAACAAGATTGAAAAATCAAAAATTTGCTCCATAGAACTCAGAAATTGTTTGGTTAATCAAAGTAATTTTTCTCAAAAACAAGAACATTTCTAAGTATCAAAAATGTAAAAAAATTGCTTAAAAAAATCTTGGAAAGTTTGAGATTAATCTCAGAAGTTTTCTTGAAAAAATGTGAAATTGCTAAATTAAAAAGGTCAAAAATTGGCCAGAAAAAAATAAAAAAATTTTGAGATTAATCTCAGAGATTTTCTATAAAAAAAGAGCAAATTTCTGATTTTGAAATATTGAAAATTTGCTACAAAAAAAACTCCTAAAGTCAAAGAGTAAAAACTCAGAATCTCAGAAATTTATTTAGACAAAACAAGGAAATTTCTGAGTTTGAAAAGCTGAAAATATGTGAGTGGAAACTTAAAAATTATGAGAGCAATATCAGAAATTTTTCTAGAAAAAACACAGAGACGTCCGAGTTTGAAAAATCAAAAAGCTTTGAAATTTCCATAATTTTTTGCTGGGACATTGCCACATTTTGTGGTGAAAATTTACTCCTCCTTTATTTTTTAATCTGATGACCCGGACATGCTGTTGTAATTTTAGTTACGTTAACATGTTAATAATGTGAGTTAATTTCTCCCTCAGTCCTTCCAGCAGGAGCTGTTTCCTTTGGGCCACAGCTGTGCTGTATGTGGAAAGATTAAATGCAAAAGACACAGGTAAATAACCTGAAACTTTTGCCCTTTTTGTCACAATTCAACCACAAGTTTTAATCTGTTAAATTTGGATTTAAATAGACAGCCGAAACAAAAGCAGAACATGCCTCACAAATACAGCAGTAAACAGTTTCTAAACCTTTTTACAAATAATAATAATAATAAAAAAACATACAGTGTTGATTTTAAGCCGGATTTAGTCCGATAACACAAAAATAATCCAGTACAGTTTGTCAAATTTAAATCTTTGGGTATAAATGCAGTTTTGTGAAGACGTTGGAGATTTGTGGGAGAACTTCGGTGATCAGTTTAAGTGACAAGCAGACATAATCTAGGATAAACATTACGGGACTTACTGTTGTGTTGTTTTTGGATTCTATATTGCAGAAATGCCACAAAAAAAACATGTTTGGTCATTTAAATCTAGCACACAAACAATGGGAAAAAACGGGGAAAAAGCGAAACAACAAAGTAAAATAATTTTTTGATTTTTTTAAATTCGGGTGAAATTAGGAAAGATGACTTCATAACATCTCGATTAAGACTTGGACATGCTCGATTAAACAGAACTTTAGTGAAAAGCCGACTTTGCTGCACCCAAATCAACTATTATTTAATTTATTAAATTCGGTTAAATATAGAAAATGTTTTGACCAAAATTCTGTTTTTATAATCGAGCCAAAAAGAATGTGAAAACTAAATGCCTTTCTTTTAATACAGCAAACTTGCAAAAATTTGTTTTATGTTTTGGATGTATGATGAATCCCTTTCTCACAAAGAAATAAAAATTTGATTCCTGTATTTGCTTGGTTTTTGGAAACGTGACAAAAAGTTTGGACATCCCTGAAATAAAGAAACTAATTTGGAAAAAACTTAAAAACTACTAGCGCCAGCTAGTGGTCAGAAATGACTTTAGCTCTCCTTTGAGTGTAATTCTGTGATTTTTCCGCTTCCCAGACCAACTTTGTTGCTGGAAAACTATCAGCCATGGCTTGACCTGAAAATACCCTCGAAGGTGGACGCTTCTCTATCCGAGGTGTGACCTCACAATTAAAACAAACAATAAAATCTGTTTTGAATCCACGGATCTCATGTAATATTTTTATTTCTTACAGATTCTGGAGCTTGTCTTAGAGAATGTGGTATATCCCTGGTACAGGTAGGGGTTTTTTTATGCTAAAGGGGACATATTATGAAAAATTTTATTTTTTGATCGATTTTTATACGTCCACTTGGGTCTCAGCTGCTTCTAAAAACAGCCGAAGCGCTTAAAGTAAAACACCCAGCCATTTTTCTGGTAATAAGTAAATTAATTTTGTCTATTTCAAAACCCTCGGAATGTAACGGCACACTGTGGCGTTACCTAGCAACCACAGCAGAGCCCAACGCCGTTACCTAGCAACCCCAGCAGAGCTCAGCGCCGTTACCTAGCAACGTTTGTTCAGCTGGTTTTACCGCTGTGTGTGCTGCTGGGAAAGACATCCACAAACCACTTACTGCACTGCAAAAACAAGATACTACCAAGTATTTTTTTTCTAGTTTCCAGTGCAAGTTTCTTAGTTCACTTGAAATAAGACCAAACGAACTGAGAAGTAACTTTTCAGAGCAATACTGGAGCTTTTTTTGAGTCAATAATTCCTTAATAAGGGGAAAAGTCATGTTATAAATGAAATAATCTGCCAGTGGAACTAGTACTTTTTATCAATATTATATAATTATTGACTTAATTATTGACTTAGAAAAGCTTCCATATTGTTCTGAAAAGTTGCTTATCAGTTGGTGTGGTCTTATTGTAAGTGTACTAACATATTTGCACTAAAAAGTAATTCAAAAATATTTGGTAAAATTTGGATTTAAAGTGACAAGATGCCCAAAAGCAGCTTATTCTGAAAAGAGCTTAAAATAGGCAGAACTAAACAGACTAAAATCTCATTACTTGGGTAAAAAACTTGATGAATGTGTTTCGAATCGCCTGTAGACCCATTCTAGCACCTTTAACATTTATATTTGGGTGTAAAATGTGATGCCGCTCAATTTGAAGTAACTGAATGACGTTTTCCAGAGAAATCACAGATGACGACTCATTTGTTGATGAGCTGAGGGTGACGTTACGCTTCCTCGCCGCCGTCTTGGTCCGCCGAATTCAAAAGGTAACAAATTCTAATTATTATTATTTTTATTATTAGATTTTATCTCATTTCTCTCTGTTCCCTCAAAGGTGGACGTGGCTTCACTCATCACTAGAAAGCTCCTGAAAGTTTCCATGAAACACATTGAAATCATCAGCAAAGCCAGACAGAAAGGTATTCCTGGTTTCAGCACACTGCCTCCTGCAGGTCACGACCGGTACTGCAGGTGTAACATGACGTTTTGTTGCAGTGAAGAACGCAGAGTATCTTCAACAAGCAGCGCTGGATGAGTTCGGTCCGGATCTCCACGTGGCGCTGCGGAGCCGCAGAGACGAACTCCTCTACCTGAGGAAGCTGACTGAGATACTTTTCCCCTACATCCTGCCGCCCAAAGGCACAGACTGCAGGTACAAAATATACAAACTGCAGCGCCCAAAGTTGCGTAAATGAATCCTTTTTTATTTAAATTAATCTCCAAATCAGAATAAGTAAAAGTCTATATGTTCAGATGCAATTACAACAAAATGTGGATCTACACAACAGAGGGCCGGATTCACACACATGCAACATTATCCATCCATCCATCCATCCATTTTCTGTTCACCCTTGTCCCTTAATGGGGTCAGGAGGTGCTGCTGCCTCTCCAGCTACGTTCCGGGTGAGAGGCGGGGTTCACCCTGGACAGGTCACCAGTCTGTCGCAGGGCAACACAGAGACAAACAGGACAAACAACCATGCACTCACACACTC
>CAEGAE010013394.1:0-13562 GCA_903067095.1 Girardinus metallicus | reverse complement strand
ATATATATATATATATATATATAAATGTGAGTCTTTCTGCGGTCCTGTAAAGTCGCTGCTGTCGGTGTTGACAGTCAGACTTTTAACTGTAATACTGTTCTGCTCATCAAGCTGTAAACAGCCTGGCATCGGCTGGTGTCTCATGAGCCTTGGAGGATCTAAAGTGAGTGACAAAAAATCCGATGTGTTGTCAGGAGGACCGAGTCTTCCTCGCTGCTGATTTACAGTAGAGGAGAGGCAGCTGGGCCGGCCAGCCGGCCGGGGCGTGGAGACCAAGATCCATTTCCAGGAGAGGGAGGAGGACAAACCTTTCCAGGGAATGCACAACGCTCCTTCATGTTATCATCTATTAAAAGCAAAGCTGCTCTACACCTTAAAACAAAACTAAAAGAAAACAACAACAAAAAAACATATTTAAAACACTTTACTATGCACCAGAGCAGTTTAAAACTATTTAAAAATAAAACTGTTAAGCTGCCAGAAAGGCACATAAAAGTAATACAGGGGAAGTGAGGGAGGTGACGAAAAGCAGAAGAGAAACAACTTGGTTCTGACTGGCATGTATGCTATTTGTGGAAGAGGGATGGAGGAAGGCTTTAATTGCATGAAGATACATTAGAAGCTCTGACAGGTGGAACAGTGATGGACCAGAGAGCGCTATGAATCAATATGCTGTCTGGTGAGACGGCCACATTCAGTTCAGTTTAATTTAACAGGATGCAATTAAACTGAATGGAACATGTTTAGTTTGAAATAAGAAAACGAAAGCTTAAATATGCACAGAAAAAGAATAAATGAGAAAAAAAGACAAATTTACAAAAAAAGTAAATATGGCAATCTTTCAGCAATTACAACATAAATGTAGATCGTTTTTAATTTTTTGATTGCTTTTGTATTCTTGTGATTACCTAGTAAATTACGTGTTAGATACAACACGTATCTAACACGTTCTCATAAGCGGTCCCAGACGTTTATACATGTTTTTGTGTTTTCAGTCAGAAAAACAAAAGGCATTTCCCATGAAGTCAGAGACATTCAGAAATTACCAAGCAGATCTGCAGAAATAAAAGATTCCTCAGCTGTTTGAAGGCTTGTATCTCACCAAAGCAGCAGCACATCTGACACTGTAAAATATTTATTCATGAATATGCTTTTCTGGAATCGAATGCACAAAGTTTTAAAGAAATATGTTCTGAACTTCTGTTCTGAATTCTATTATTGCTGTAATTCTCTAAAAATCCCAACTAGAACCTTCTCAATCCGGACGTTTTCGAAGGGGATTCGGGATTTCAAACTCTTCTAATCACACAAACTTACTGGAACACATAAAGTTTTCTTTCTATTTTTCAGGTATTATTGAAGTTCTGGCAGAAAAGGAACAAAGTGGGACAAAGTTCTGGGTGTGAACAGTCAAGCTATGGGTAAAAATGATGACAATGATTCTAGGAGAGGTAAAGATCTTCTGACTCAAAGTTAGTCTTGCAGTTGTCTGTTCCAGAGGCACACCGCTTTGAACTATTTATGATATAATTCAGATTTAAATGACATCTCAGCTGCAAAATTCCACCTGAACAAAGAAGATTCAAGTGATTCAGAATTATTTGCCATAATTTATGCTGTGCAGTTAGATGAGCTTAACTGTATGCCCTAGAGATGCAGTAACTGTTTCCAATGTATTTAATGCAAAGAAAAAGGACTTTTCTGTCTTCTTGTAGGCATGAGGAAGTTTAAATTAGACTTAAAGTCTGGAAGCTCCAAGAAGACACAACAGCCCATCCTGGACGTCTCGGTAAAATAAAGTTTTTTTCAATCTGAAATCAAGAGTCAGAAATGCTGTGAGGCTGAGAGGGGCCGTTCATAGTTTTTTAGAACTTCTAATATAGCTTTATTTTCCTCTTTATAGCTAAATGCATCACCAGAATGTCTCATTTTCTAAGTAACTGGTGGATTAGTTTAACTGATTTTTAAAGGAAAATATATAAATTCTGGCAGGCAACACAAAATATTTACTTCTCAGCAGCTGGATTCTTGTTTTCATACCAGTCAGTAACTTCTTACTCATTTATACATCTTAAACTGCAACAAACTGAATAAAGGTTATAAACCACTTCATTTGGGGTTAAATTCAGTTCTTTGATGACTTTTACTTACACAACTTTACTTTTCTTGCTGCATTTGCCCAACAGTCTAAAGACACCTCAGTCCAACTTGAATCAGCGTCTGTCCATGACAGCAGTCCCATTGCTGCAGACGGTGGACCAAAGGAAACTCAGCAAAGAGAAACCAGACAGAAGGATGACGACGGAAACCTGGACTATCACATCGGCCTCGTGTTGGAAGACAGATGTACGCAGCACTGATTTTCACCTTTCAAACATTTTTTTTGTAGTTTCATTCTGAGTGTATGAACTTCAAATACAAAGCACACATGCATCCTGTCCATGAACAGCATCATGATTTGGGGTAAAACGCCTCAAGATTTCCAGATATATGAAGGAAAACTTGAATTGGAAATGATGAAAAGCAGATATACACTTAGGCAAAATAAATGGATGATATTTACATGCATTGGAGAGGAATACAATATATAATAGTTGTGGAGAAACAAACTGAACTCAACAAGAAAATATATGCACAAGAGAGACTGTTAAAATGAAAACTTTAAGAAAACAAAATAAACTAAAAATCTCTCTGGTTGTTCTTACCAGATGAAATCTCTTCCACGCTGGGAGAAGGAGCTTTTGGGAAAGTAGTGGAGTGTATTGACAGATACAGGTAAGCATGCATGCCGATCATGGCTCAACAGTAATCATCCAAACGCGTCTTACTTAGTCGCTCTCGCTTAGACCACTGCAGGAGAAATGAGCTTTTATATATTTGTCATTTTGTCTGTGCACACATTCCACAGATGTCAGCGTGTGGCTGTAAAAATTGTGAAGAAGTTTGAGAGTTTCTGTAAAGTTGCGAGATCAGAGATCGCCGTGCTTGAGGAGATCAACAGCCTGGACGACGACAACAAATTGTGAGGAACTCACTTTGAACCAGTTGGTTTATTTTCTGTTTTAGAGTCAAACTAGGCTCTGCAGGAAGTGACTTTTAGACAACTGAGTCCTTCAGTCGTAAAGGTTGGTTAAGTCCTTGTGGATTCCTCTGTCCTGGTAGCCCCTGTGTGAGGATGTTGGACTGGTTCAAGCATAAATCCCACATCTGCATTGTTCTGGAGCGACTCGGTCCCAGCACTTTCGACTTCCTGCAACAGAACGACTTCGTCCCTTTCAGTGTGGAGCAGATCCGACATGTAGCCTTCCAGATCTTCAGAGCAGTCAGCTGTAAGTTCACATGGTGAATCCTGTAAACTTCTAACCCTGAATATTGGTATGCTGATGGTTGTGGACTTGACCTCTGACCAAAGTACCGACTGTTGGTTTTATAAAATGCAGTCACATGACTTCCCACATCATGAATAAAATTAAAGTTGTTGTCAAAATGTAGATTTTTAACCAATATTAACTTGTGGATAAAACTATAAAACATTAAATCAAATGAAAACTTTAGGCTTTTTTAAATAAATTGTGGCTCAGTTGTTTGCATTTGTTTTGAAACAAGAAGGTCTTATGTTTGAATTGTGGTTGTACTTTTTCTCTGGACAGTCTGGCTTCCTCTTGCCGTTCAGAACATCATCAACTGAAAACTTTAAATTGCCTTTAGTTGTGAGTCTGTGCATTAACAGCTGTTTGCTGCGTTTTTGGTTTTGTTTTGTAGAAGACAACAAATGGATGAAAGGACTCATGTACTGTATAAGAAATTAAAGGAATGACACTACAGTAGACCCCTGCCTATTTGTGATTCAGTGTTTGCAGATTCTCTTCTTTGATTGTTTTGATGTTTATTGAATGCTAAAAATTTCAAACAAAATGACAGAAATACAATAAATCCTAAATGTTCAAGGAGTGGGTAGGATTATAAGTTATTTAAACCAATCTCTTCTCCAGCAACAGCAACATAATATAGCAAGAGAATTTATCGTATTTAGTGTAAACTATTTCTAGTCTGAATTGTGTCATGTATGTGCATTTCCTGAATTCCACAGTAAAACCACTCCACAGGTTCACACCACAGACTGAACATAAACTCTTCCTGTGATTCTGATCTTACAAGCTTTGAATTTTCATTTTATCCACAGATTTTAAATAAAATGTTTAAAAGGAAATGCACGATTGAAAGCTAAAGTACTTTAGCATATGCTACTTGACATTGTGCTAAAGTCGGAAATTTGCAAACCAGCCAATCCAGGAGCGCCATTTATTTTCTTTAGCACTGATTGGCTGTATCTCTAAGAGTGGAGATTGGGAAGACTGTAGACGTTAGCTTTTCCACATAAAATTGGTGTTTGAACTGTTAAAAGTGTTTATAGAGCAGGTCTAACATTTGCAGATGTTAGCTTACCAATGATAGCTGTTGTCTCTAATCCCCATGAATAACATGGTCATCTGCAGGTCAGTTCTTAGTTAAATGTACAAATTTCTTGTCTTTTGAAAACTCACTTTGCAGTGCTTAAGCAAAACTAGAAAAATTTGGGTTAGGATATATGCACATATATACAAATTTATTTTTTTCTGTTCCACAGTTCTGCACCGTAACAAGCTGACCCACACAGACCTGAAGCCTGAGAACATTCTGTTTGTCAGCTATGACTGCGACACGGAGCACAATTTACAGACGGTAAAAAGTTCCCTAAAAGCACCACAACTGTCCTATTCATGTAAAGTTTGACCTAGCTGTGACATTTAGATTTGTGTGCGTGCGTGCACGTGTGTGTGTCAGGAGTGTAAGCACACAAAACCAAGGAGTCTAGACATAAAGGTTGTGGATTTTGGCACTGCTACCTTTGACCACCAACACCATGAGACTCTGGTGTCGACGAGGCACTACAGAGCACCAGAGGTCATACTGGGTATGCTCACAACGCAAATCCTTAATTAAAAGCTAAATGATTTCAGGTGTGAGTGTTTTTAAAAACATCAGACAATGTGTTTGTGTTCAGATCTGGGCTGGAACCAGTCATGTGACGTGTGGAGTCTGGGCTGCGTTCTCATCGAGTATTACCTCGGACGAACACTGTTCCCTGTAAAGAAGCACAAACACACAAACTCAGGTATACTTCAAAACAGTAGAAAGTTTTATTCAAACATTTATTTCTATTATTTCAGAGTCATGACAGTGGAGAACATCTGGCCATGATGGAGAGGGTCCTGGGACCGATTCCACCCCGTCTTCTGAAACAGACCAGGTCCAGTAGACATCCTGTCCACTATGAGACGGTCATTGTTTTCTGCTGTATTTGAACATTTCATCCACTGACAAAATATGTTTTAAATGTTCAAAATGATTTTAGGAGATCTTTTCTGCAATTTTGAGAAATTTCTGGAAGTTGTTGTGCTATTTTATGCAGATGATAACTTTTTAATGCTCAAATTTCAACAAGATAAATTGGAGCATTAAAACATAATGAGGACTGTATTATCTGTAACTCTTGCTTTCTAACAGTTGCTAAGACCACCAAACATTATTCTCTTGATGTAGTCATGCTAGCTGATTCACAAAAGTCCTCGCAGTGCATATTTTAACTGATGTCTGTCTATTATTGCTGTTGATTTACTACAAGCTACATTTGTGTGACATGCAGGAAGAAGATGTTTGTTAAAAATGAGCGTTTGAGCTGGAATGATGCGAGTTCCTCTGAAGATGATATTCGGAAACACTGCCAACCTCTGACGGTAAAACAAAGATTTATTTTTTGCCCCCGTCTAACGTAGTTACATACGACACTTAGATAGGCAGGTTTTGTAATTGTTCTAGGAAGAAATTTTCAATTAATATTTTATTAAACAGATAATGTTAGGTAACACACAAAGTAGTTTAAGTAAAACCTTACTAATGTAGCACCTTTCAAGATAAATATCACAGCGTTTCAAAAAACAGAGAACAAAGATTTTATTAGTCTTGCATTTTCGTTTTCATTTGAACAAACAAGTAGAGCTACAAACATCCACCAACTTTATACTCAAACAGAATTGGGCACAAACATTCATCAAACTTGGTAAATAAGGTAATGGTTTTTGAATATTTTTATTTTTTTTACTTTCATTAAAATGTCTGATTTTTCATCTATTGCCAATCAGGGAAAGAGAAAATAACATAATTTTGTGTTTTTAATCATGTAAATAATTATAGGCTCCTCAGTATTTTGATTATTTTGGCCGCAGTGCAAAACATTTGAATGCTGCTGGTGAAACAATAAATCCTGGTATTATTTTGAATATGATTATGTGTCACTCTCTAGCAGACTTTAGTAAGTAAATCTTCATCGGTGCAGACAGAGGTTCTGTATGGAATGAAGTAACAATAATGTAACACTTGGTGTACATGCGTGATACATTTATTTGTATATTTCTTGACATGTTGAAAACAACCTGTGACAGACTGGGTTTACTGGAAATGAGGTGTGACTGTCAAAAATAAACTGAAATCTGTGATGTAATTCAAACATTTAAACATTTCCACAGTGAGAGACAACATACTGTAATAAAAGTATGGCTCCATTTCTTGGCTGGACTCAGAACCAATCCTTAAACTAACACAGTAATTGCTTTGTTTAAAAAGATGTGCATACGTCAGCCGATTGCCTGCAAAAAATCTATTATTTTTTTTTAGCAGTACATGAGAACAAACAGCGAGGAGGAGAGGCAGCTGTTCGACCTGCTGGGCTGCATGCTGGAGTACGACGTCAGCAGGAGGATCACTCTGGAAGAAGCACTGTGGCATCCATTCTTCTGTCCACTGAGAACATAGCAGCAACCGCAGCAGCAACCGCAGCAGCAACCGCAGCAGCAACCGCAGCAGCAACCGTAGCGAAGCTAACGAGAACGCAGCCCTGGGCTACCTCACCCAAGAAATGGTTGTTACATGAGGTTTTGTTGTGTTTGTGAGAGCATTCCTGTTTATATTGCCCTGCAGCTGTTCCACATTTATTTAATCGGATTCACCTGTTCCTACTGAACTCTACTGTCATAACACACACTAGCTGCAATTTAAAAAAAAACATTTTTTTAAATCAAAAATCAAGTTTTTCAAAATTGCTGTGTTTCCATTAAGCAAATTAATTTTCAAAATGTCAAACTGTGCAATTTTACGGTCAGTGGAAAAGCAGCCAGTGTGTTGTTGCCACACATGTTTCTTTCCTCACATCTTTCTAAACTACTCTTGTTTTCCCTCCAGTTTCATGAGTTTTGTCTCCTTATATTTCTGATTAGAATTCATTTTCACTGCGACACTGCCTACCTTTTGCTTGCTTTTGGGTTCTGCTAATCAACAAAAAAAATAACTTTAAAGAAAATTGGCAAAACAACTTCTTAAAGTTTTATGTATTTTGCTCTAACGCTGTCTGTATTAACAGAAAAATGGTGTGAAGTACATCACTTAGTGACTATGACTTGAATTTAAATAAAATAAATCAACTTCTGAATCATATTCTAGCTAATTAAATGTATTGTCTTTTGAGATGCAACTGTACTATGACGTGAGAAACTGAAGGGCTAAAAGATGCAAGGAGAGAGGAAACTGGCGCCATCTGGTGGAAAAATAATAATATTTCTTTAACACGTTCATCCAACTCTTACAACCCTGTCTCCTGGTTAAGGTGTGCTGGCGTCTACTTCCAGCAGGCATTTTCTAAAAAAAAAAAAACAAAAAAAAGAAAATTATTATGCATGAATTAAACTTATTTTCATTAAGTCTGTTAATGAACCATTGAGCATTCATCTGTACAAACAATTATATGCAAGTACAAACAAGATGGGAACGTCCATCCAGGCAGGAGGGAGACAAGTTCTCTGTCCCAGAAATGAACGTGTTTTGGTCCGAAACGTGAAAGTCAATGGACGTTTATGGCAGGAGGACCTAGTGCACTTCATGAAATAGATGGCATCCTGTGGAAAGAACATTATGTAGAATTATTGAAGCAACATCACAGGACATCAACCAGGAAATTAAGGCTGATGTCCAAATGAGACCAAACAGACTCATTTAAGTGGCTTAAAGACAACAGAGTGAACGCTTCGGCCATCACAAACCCCTGATCTCAGTTCTGTAGAGATTGACCCAGTTACAGCAGTTCTGTCAAGAGGAATGGATCAGATCTCCGACAAGCTATTGTTAGAAGCTAGTAGGAAACTCAAAATGTTTGACCTGAGTTATGAAATACAAAGGCAATGCTACCAAATACTGTGAAAATGCATAAAAACTTCTGATTTTTAAGATATTGATTAATAAAGCTGCAGCATCTTCTTTCTCTCATTATTGTGGCATTTAGCAAATAGAAATAATTCTGGTAATTTTAACTGACCTAAAACAGGAGAAGTTTGGTCTGATTTGACTTCAAACAATGAGAAAAGAAAAATGTGTTTCTGCTTGGTGAATTTGAACAACTACACATTTGTCCCATTTAAATATGCCTTACACCGAGAGGGCTTTTATATTGCATAAAATTGTATCAACAAATAAAAAATACCATATTCAACCCTGCAGAGCTGATTGGTCCCACAGCGTATTAGTCCTGGGTAAATATCAGCCAGCAGGTTGTAGAAATCCATGACATCAACCAGTTAAAGTGTTTTGTTGATCCAGACTGCTGGCAGGTGAAGTGCGGGATAATTATCGTGGTTCAAGCAGCTGAGGAAGTCTCCATGAGCGAACGGTTATCCAGGTGGAAAATATTACACGCCCAACTGCAGCCTGCCAGATAAACAGGCGGCCTGTTTTCTCTCTGACAGCGATCAGTTTAGATTACACAGACGTAATAAAGCGGGATGACACAAAGTGGGTCCCAGGCTGATGTTTGTGATCTGCTCTGCTTCAGTTCTCTCAGCCCATCAAACACAGAGAAACAAAGGCCATGCTTATTATAGAAAAATGGAAAGATACAGCTTTTGCTTTTGTCTAAAATAGTCTGATATTTGGTAACATTATTGTACCTCGAGGTAGCTGTGGAAGCTATAGAACAATATTTGTTGGCAAATCCTTCAGCCACTGCTTTTTAGAGGAAAGCTAGTAAACATGAATAAAAGCAAGTCAAAGAAGCTGGTTCAGTACTTGGCAATGTGTATAGTCATCATACCCTTTTGAACCTTTTCTAAATTAACCAAGTTGCATCAACAACTCGTTGGAGTTTGTGTATAATGCACAGTTGTAAAATGAAAGAAAAACAATACGTTATTTCCGAAATATGAAAAGTACATTCTGTTTTAATTCAACCCCCTTTACAAGATAGTTCTACACAGGATGCAAGTTGCACTTTCATATTTTATATCTGAAATTTGTAAGCCATGTGTCAGTTGTCTTTAAATGAACAACTATAAGCTATTTTGTGTTGAATTATCATATAAAATCCTGGCAGAATTCATATGTCGGACTGTTTAGTTTGATTTTTGAACTGTTCTGGTTGCTCTTTGGGTTCACTTTTACTACAGTTTTAGCTACAGTTTTAATGGAAACCTATTGTAGTTCTTTGATGTGAGGAACACATAAAATATCAAAACATTCATTCTATATGCAAAAAAATATTATTACTTTATTTTTGTAGTTTGGTGAAAGTGCATTTTATGTTTCCAGTTCGACATGAAATAGAGTGTAAAATCAGACTAATCTGGAAGATGTTGCTTTCATTAAGAAAATCAGCTTACATAATTTATATAGCATAACATGCTTCTTTTCAAGGTGTAAGTTTAATGTAAATTCACCTAGATTTTCCATTAACAGATTTTCACTTAAATATTTTACATGCCTTCAGTTTCTGCAATAATAATTAAAAAAAAAATAAGACAAAGAAGATACACAAGTGATGTAAATTCCTCAGAAAATATTTATTCTAAATCTTAAGAGTTTTTTTTATTTCATGATCCTTGTTTCCACACCCTGTCTTTTATGGAATTTCCTTCAGTTGAATGTAGAGAGAGTTTGGGATATGAGGCTAGGAGTTAGTGTGCACAAAGGGAAAATCAGGAGTTTCTCAGTGGGATGGGTCCGAGGCCCTGGGGAATTACCCAGCTCGCCTGTCACAGACGTTCACAATACATCATTAAACTTCCTGCCCTCTACTACCACTGACCTCTGACCACTCATGTTCCATAAAGAGTGGCTTTTATTAGTCTTCCGAACGTGAGAAGAGTAAAACTCAACTTATTGCTTGAACAGTCCAAAAACATTTTGTCCAAAAAAAAAGGAGATAAGGGTTTTGAATTCAGTTTTGAAGGTAATAAAATTAGATTAAAATATTACACTTCTAAGTCCAAAATAACAGTATGTATTTATGGTGGTGTGAAAAATTGCATGTTTGTGTTTCAGAACATTAAACTAATTTAAATATTTGCCAGAGACAACACAAGTAAAAATAAAATCCTTTTTTTAAATTAAGGTGTTTGTTATTAAGGGAGAGAAAAAAAACAAATCTACGTGGTCATCAGTTTTCCACACTACTGCGCAATTTAAAAAAAATAGGTAATTAACAGACTAGAGATTAAATTTAAGTGTTGACATTTTTAATTCTCATGTGATCTTTGTGATTCATCAGGGCTGAGTTTCTTAGAGGCAATTTTTGTTATCATGAATCAATAGAATCCTTGGACCGCTGGTTGTTACCCTTTTAGAATATGTTTTGTATCCTTAAATGACTAATCATTTGCTGATAATGCAGACATGCATTTCTTCTAGTGTTCCCCATTCTTTCACTATCATTACTGATATTTACTGTTTAACAAATTCCCATAAGAATTGAAAACGTTACTTTTCTGTCATGTCAACCACATCTTTTGATTTTTTTTATATTAAAGTGTAAACTAACCCTCTGTGAATGAAATTCCTGTAACCCCAAATAGTCAGGTAATTTTTTGTTGAATTGAAAGGACCTAAAAAGACTCAACAACCTGATGAAGAAGACTGGTTCTGTTCTGGGGACTCCTGTAAAACCACTGGAGATGAAGGTGTAAAGAAGGATTTCACATAAGATCAAGAAAATTGTAGACAAACCCCAAGCAACCTCACCACACAGACGAGTGATCCATCCTGGCCACATCCACACCAGCATTCAAAATAACTCTTTGAAAAAAATTGTGTAATATGAGTTACAAGGAAATTTAATTTCCCTTTGGGATCAATAAAGAAACTTTTAGACAAACTGAATTGAATTTGAATTAACCTGATAGAAAAGGATGTCTTGAGTTTCACTTTCTCTTTCAAGCATCTAGTGTCTGAAGGTAGTAAACTCTCTGGATAGGTTAGGGTGAAATTAAGTACAACTAATATTAGGTCATCGGTGTAACATCTTACATTCAGGTTGGATTTTGTGTATGAAAAAAGAGTTCGGGCTGTGTTGACTGAACTTTGCAACTTGGACTGATCACAAAGTTTTATTGCTTAAAATATAAAATGTTGAAACATTTATATCCTTAGAATTGTCAACGTGACACTAAATAGAGAGTTTTGCACACTGTTCTGTTTGCACAAATTATCAAACATACTTTGAGACCATTTTAATTTTTTTATGAAGCGGCTGCCACCGTCCCAATAAAAACATTTTAGCATATAAATCACATACATACCACTAATTCTAAAGGAATGGTGGTGTATAATAATTTCCCTTGGCCCTTGAACATCCAAACAAACCGTTGAGGTGATCATGTTAGGGTTTTCCTGTTCAGCCCAAAATCCGATCCATATCTTCCAGTTTCTCTGCTTCTGCTTCTGCCTTAAAAATGTCCGCTTGCTAACCTGATGTTCATTTAAACTGTGACACCTGCTAATACACACATGTACAGGTTACACACAACAGCTAATCAGGTCTATTTTTCACTTTCTAGTCGAGAAGCTCCGTTGGAATACTTATCAAAGAGTTGGTCATTTTATTAGTGTTTCCCTCTTTCCATCACAAACTGGTTGTGTCAGACAGGTGAACGGCATTGGCATCCAAGCTACTGATTGGTAGCATAATTGAAAGACTGGGCGTATCTCCTTCAGAAACACAAGCAAGAGCCTGCACAGGCGGCGATGAGTGGCATCTTTCCATGACACTCGGCGGTGCAGCAGAGAGCAACCTATTTGTGATGCAGGAAAACATGTCGGACAGCTGCAGCCGCACCTCTCTCTGCCAGCAGGCATAGACCAGAGGGTTTATCAGAGAGTTGAGGAGTCCCAGGAGCCACAGGTAGTTCTCCAGAACCTCCTTAAGGGCACACTGCCTACACAGAAGGTGCACAATGCACACCACAAAGAAAGGACTCCAAAGCACCAAGAAGCAGCCTATGAGCACCCCCACCGTCCTCAAGGCCTTGACGTGACTCCAGCTCCGCAGCAGGTGATGCTGGTGATGATGGTGGTACTGGGACTGTCCCTGATGGCTGTCCTCAGCTCTTGAGCTGGTTTGCCTGATTTGGGAGATCTGCTTGTGGTGGACGCAGGCGATCTTCAGGATGTCCAGGTACATGTAGATGAACAGGGAGAGGATGGGGAAGAAGAGCAGGCAGTACAGAACGATGATGGTGATGTCGTGGGTGACGGTAAAGAAAGCACAGAAACCATCGTAGGGTGCCGCTGCCTGCAGCTGGGGCACCATCACTGAGGAGCATAAATATTTACATATTTATGCTCTAATTATGACAGAACCACAAAACAAAGGTAATGCAAAAGGTCACAATGGAATCAAGACCCTTCCTTTTTTGGTTAACAACAGATAAAGGCTATATCCAAATGAATACATAGTCAATAAAGTAAGCAATGTTTCCAGATTGGGTGGGTTTTCACCCAGTTGGGCTGCTTTAGAACACCTTGGGTTAGAAACACATCTTTGGGTGTATTGTTGTGTTCAGAAATTATTTCAAAATAGGTGCCATTGTGTGGACGAAAAGAACTAAACTTTTGATCAAATGCTTTAATATTGTAAGAAAAACAAGTAAGAAAAATTTATTGTTTCTAAAATTTGTAAAAGAAACTGGAAAATTGACCTGTTAAGTCCCATTTAGTCTAATATCCCTTAATGTAAAATCCAATGGAATCACTGTGCTTTCAGAAGTAAACTGATTTTGCTGCTAATATCTTTCTGTTATTTTAACTGTAAAATGGCTATATTTGTGAATATTCTTTTAATTTTAAAGCAGCAAAAGAACTGTACTCTAGCAGCTCTCAGTTCTCAGACTCTTTATATAACGCTAAAAGTATTTAGTCAGTCACCAATTGTGCAAGTTCTCCCACTTAAATAGATGAGAGGCCTGTAATTGACATCATAGGTCGACCTCAACTATGAGAGACAAAATGAGAAAAAAATTTTTCTGAAAATCCCATTGTCTGATTTTTAAAGAATTTATTTGAAAATAAGTGTGGAAAATAAGTATTTGGTCACCGACAAACAAGCCAGATTTCTGGATGTCACAGACCTGCAACTTCTTCCTTAAGAGGCTCCTCTGTCCTCCACTCATTACCTGTATCAATGGCACCTGTTTGAACTGGTTACCAGT
>CAEGAE010013388.1:0-11626 GCA_903067095.1 Girardinus metallicus | reverse complement strand
TTTTTTAAGCACTGCACATTCCGCCACACTTCGACTACTAATCCATTGTGCGTATTGGGTCTCATTTACTCGTTTTCCACTCCGAATCTTAAGTTAAATATAGTCGAGGACTAGCCACGAGAGAGCAGCAGGCCTCTCTTCGCCTTTGCCTTCACGCCGCTTCCCACACTTGCACGGTGGCTCCCCGCTACCGGGGGCCCGCTTTTGTGAGACTTGAGAACTCTTTAATTTGCTCTCCAGCCTGACCCCAATCATTAACCTCGCATATTCCCCATCAACAAGGGTCTTATCATAACCGCCGCTCCTCTTCCCAGTTAATTATTCATTTACCTCCTCTAATCGTTTAAGTTCAATACATTGCGATTAAAGTCTTGCCCACCTCCACCTCGGGGAGAGAAGTGTGTGTATGTGTATGTGTGTGGGGGGAGGGAGGGAGAAACAGTTAGGAGTACCGAAGAGTTCCTCAATGCCTTATCAGTCTAAGTGGTGCCATTTCAGAGTCGTGTGGCGGTGGAAGCCCATTCATAATTGAAGCGGAGAGACCGGCTTAATCTTGAGCCACTGTGCAGCACGCTCCCACCACAACACAACTGGAGCCAGCAGCTCCTCTGTTGCTATGCAACTATAGCAAAGAAGAAAAGGGGTGCGTGCAGTTGGGGGTGGGGGTGGGTGTGGGTGTGGAGGGTGGGGGGTGCACGTTCTCAACATCTTTTGGAGGACATGCTCGGGGAAACAGCCGTGGCCGACTTTTTTCTGCTTAATCAGATCCACAAACACTCCAGATGAGTCACGTGGCCTCCGAGAATGTTTCACCTCAAAATCTTGAAAGCAGCAATCAGAAAGGGGAGCGGATTTAAGGGAAGGTGCTGGATGACCTTCTGTTTAAAATTTAAAAAAATAATAATAATAAAAGGGTGCCACGCCAAAGTGTCAGGTGGACCGCTGCAGAACGGGTTACCTTCCTCATTTTCCTAACGCTCCATATCATCCATAACCATAGAATGACCAGCGAAGCAAGTTTCCATGGAGACTGAAGTGGAGGTTACGGTTCTCCTGTAAGCTTGGATTTATTGCAAAGGCTTTATGTATATATATATATTTATTGTTGTTCTTGTAGTTGTTGTAAATGTCCTCAGACACTCACAAGGATGTCTGCATATCATGAAGAATAAAAAAAAACATCACTTTTCTTTCTTTTTTGTTGTTAACGAATGCCATTTAAAATAGTTAGACGCTATGATATCGTGCTCTGGGATTGGAAAGAGATGCGGTTCTCCTTTTATGTGGTGTGATCGCCCTCTGGTGGCATCATAAAATAACTACATGAAAAAGTGATAAGCACGCAAGAACACATCCAAAATAAATGCTTCATCTTAATTTACCCATTTATGCTCCTTTTGTCTGATGTTGAAATGAATCTGAATCAGAATCTGTGGAAGGAGCTGCAAAAGAAGAACGTTGATTCAATTCAATTTAAAATACTACATATAAAACACTTTACAAACTGGAATGAATGTGACAGTGTTATTATTTATTTCTTACCAGAAAGTTTTTTTTTTGTAGTGAATTTTACAGAACACTTCTTCTAAAAAGTATTTCCTTCCATTATTACTATTTATGGGATTAAAAATATAATGAGTATTAGCATTATATGTTTTATTATTAGTAGTAAATATCTTCATATATTAACAACTAAGGTAAACTATGTCTACTTCCTGGCAGAATGTGATTAATTCCTGACATACATCAAGTCTTATTATTTGCAGTTGTCCTAAATAAATAAATTAACATCACAAGGCATTACTAAACTAATGCGACAGTCGAGTTGTATTATTTACCCACTTTTCATGTGTGAACTACGTTTCCCAGCAGTCGCCGTAGCGATTAGTCATCGTTTCCCTCGTGCAGTCTCGCGATATGCGACACTTGACCCTGCCCTATGTTCGGCGCACTCGCAGCTCCATCGCTCAGTATATAAAGCAGGACAACGACGGGAGGAAGACGGCTGGGGAGTCGCAGCCCGGGGATTGTAAATAAGACCGCAAAAACTGTGTTTTATTTACAAAAGCGATACCGGCTCTTTTAAAAGTACCGCTCACAGTCGTTTTAAGTCTTTTTTTGTCGTATTTTTTGGCTCTGTCTCTCGCCAATTTCCGTGTGGTTTGTACACTACGCGTATAATGGCGAGCTCGGCTAACTCGAACCAAGTGGTAAGGATCAATCTCCGAGGACTGTCAGTGAGAGGGGAAGACTGGGGGGGTAAAGTTTATTTCTCGCAGTCAGATGAATGTGCTGTAACCAACTCACCACTGTTTAAGTCCATTAAAATGACAGAATCAACGTTCAGTCAAGCAGCCATTATTTTCTTTTTGCGAAACTCGAGTTGTTAAAACAGGATACCATTGCAGGGGCAGAATTGAACAAAAAAAACACTAAAGAATTAAGTTTTAAATGCAGATTAGGATTAAAAGTTGTTTATTTTGTTAGGTTAAAGATTTATACATTAAGTTAGTTTGATTTGTCTGCTACAGTTTTTTCTTAGTTTTTTTGTGTTGGTACTGGAGATATGAGATAAATAATATATTTAACGTTTAGCTGGTTAATATTAAAAGACTTGTGAAACGCAGATGTACCCAAAGCACAGTCACCATCCACTCTGGCTGAAATAAGCTTAATTTTCAAACATTAAAGCCTCATTTTGTGGAAAGTCTTCGGCGCTCAGTCAGCTGCCTCATCTTTGTCCACCATTTCCACGACGAGAGGGCGCCGAAAAGACGTCCTAAACCACACATTCTATCCATAAAACGCCAAATAAGTCCTGCTCCCTAACGTCAAAGCCAAATTGCTTTTGTCTAAACCGAATATTTTAGGGAAAAGACGGAGGATATCTCCTCACGAAGCTTAGAAGAAGACGGCTGTTTGCGCTGCTCCGTAAAATGGCCTCCCCGGTCTGCTCTCCTCTCTCGCGCTTCTGGCCCTCCTCCTCTCCGCTGCCTGGTTTTATAGCGCCATATTGGCCGTCTAATATAGACTGGCCGGGATGGGACGGTGCTACACGACGCTACGTCACTGGCTCTACATATAAACACCACACTGTGCTTTAAATAGTGGAGGAAACCGACGGGGGCCGAGTGGGGAGGGAAGGAAGGAGAAGACCGAGGTGTCCGCTGCGGACATCGGGGCAGTGCGGCGCAGCGGCCTCGGCGGCTGGCCGCTCTCAGACGCAGGCTGCCCCGAGGTGTCGTCGTGGACATTTTGACGCTGCCGTGTTTGTTGTGAGCGCTGTAGCTCAGTGCTAGGGGTTACACTGGAGCTGAGCTACCATTATCCATCAGCTATACGTTCATAGCAATGCTTCCCAGCTGGGAGACAATGTAATTTAACTTGAAACATGTAAAATTCAACATTAGCTTCTGATTCAGGCTATTTAAAAGGCATTTTTAACATCACATCCTCAGTTGTTTTTTTCCTCCCAATTGCCCGTGACTTGTTATTAATCTTATAAAATATGTTATTTAACATCAATTAAGCCCTCTTTTGCTTCCTCTTTAAAATAAAATGTTTGTTTGCCTCCTAGCCTAAATTATACAGGGGTGTAATCGAAGATGTGATCAACGAGGTGCGGGAACTGTTCCTGGATGAGGGAGTGGATGAGCAGGTTCTCCTGGAGCTGAAAACGGTAAACCCAAACTACAGAAACAACGTTGCACACACCCCCCTCCTCCCCCCAATTAGTCCTCTAAACCGTCCGTTCACTGCTGCAGCTGTGGGAGAACAAGCTGCTGCAGTCCAAGGCAGTGGAGGGCTTCCACATGGACGAGCAGGCGGCCCTGCAGGCCACTCAGCAGCAGCAGCAGCAGGTTCAGCACGTCCCGCAGGTCCAGCAGGTGACGCAGCCAACCCAGGCCCAGCAGGTCATCCTGACCCCCCAGCAGCAGCAAGGTAGGCTCCAGCATTAAAACACATTCTTCATGGAGATGATGTGGAAATGAATGCATCTTTGATTTATGAGTAGTAGTAGTAATAACAATAATAATAGTCACCTTGGGGGGCCATGATGTTGAGCTGAACTTGCTTTTTTTTTCTACTTCTTCTTCTTCTTACCCCACAGCAACCCCGCAGCAAGTCATTGTTCAAGATCAGAAGATTCTCCAGCACATGAGTGCAACGGGGATGGTGAGACGCAGTTTTTTTTTTCTTTTTTTTTTTTTTTTTTTAGTTAATCTCGCATTTATACATCTTTTATGACTTGCTCAATAGGAATAATGCAGGTTTTTCAAATGCTTTTACGAGTAAAACATCTGACAATGGTGGCAGTTGGTCACAAGCTAGGTGGCAAACAAAGCAACAACGGGGAACGAGGCAAATATACGGAAGAAGGCTCTCCGACTAGATGACGACGAGCCTGCACACGTCATGCCAGCTGTTTAAAACTGATGGTGGCAAGGAAGCTTTAGTTATGTAAAATGGAAATATCCAGAGCGCCAAAGATATGTAAAGGTTCTAATGCGGACGAAAAAGTAGAAACCGTTTTGGCCGTCAACAGCTTGTACACGTTTGTTTTTTTTTTCTTTTTTGCCCACATTAAAATGTTTACTTTTTTTTTTTAACTTTCCTCCTCTGCCAAATTCAATTTGTACATTAATACACATGAAAACAGATTTAGATCAGACAGATTTAAAAATAAAGTAAAAAAAAAAATGACTAGGTTAAGGCAACAACAGCTAAATGGATTTTTAACCCCGTTTTAAAAGATCAGGGTGATGATGTTCCTGCACCGAACCCGAGACTTATTCCACATTTTTGTTGCGTATAAACTGAAGACTTCATCTTTCACCTGGACAACCCTAAACATGAAGCCACTGTGGAATCAAACATAAAATGGCCTAGTCAAAGTCAAAACCTGAATCCTGGACGATGCGTCGTCCCAGAAGTTATGGGAATAAACAATACTACTGTTGTTTGTCAAGACCATTTTCCAGTAATGTAATGCTAACGGCATGATAGCGCACGTTCACCCTCCCAGAGATCAATAAACTTTTAATTTACATCAAACATTTAACACTGGAACTAGAAGACATGTGAAATATCCAAAATAAATAAAACAACAAATAAAATGAACAGTAAAGTCTCTGCAAACAAACTTTTCCCTCAAAACATGAGGCCAGTGAACCAGACTGAAGAGCTTCTGTCATCCAGTCTTTGGTAGGAAGAGAGACACGAGAAAAACAAACGAATCGTGCAAATGAAAATGATCAAGCTTGTTTTAATTTCTCATCTGATTAATTGATTTATTGCTACAGGCCTATTAAGTGTATTAAAGTTGTGGTTGGTTTTTTTTTGTTCACTCTGCTTCTTCAGCTTTTATCTCGCTTATTAATAAAAAAAAAAAATTGAAAACCTTATCTCTTACCTGTTGAGTAGATATTGTTCTTTTCCCCTCAGACAGTATTTACACGCATTCATGACTCTGTGCTGTGAAACAAATGGTTCGTTTACCACGTCACCCAAGCAGAATAAGGGTCAAACTGTGTCCAGTTCATTTTTATGTTTTTCCTTCCCGTTTCCCACTTTTTAAATCTCTCATCTTTTTGTTTTGCGTGCACCTCTACCTTCCTCCTCTAGAGTGCAGCAGCTACCGCAGCCACTCTAGCTTTACCCACAGGGGTCACCCCATACCAACAGATCATCACCAGCCAAGGTAAAGCACTCGCATATACCTGCTCCAATATTAGCCTTTTAAACAGTTGCTTTGTCAAGGTGTTTGTTTTTTTTAGTTTTTTGTTTTTTGTTGTGTTTTTTTTTTTTGTTTTACTCTTTGTGTTTGCTGGCACAGGTCAGATCCTGCAGGTGGTGCGTGCTCCCAACGGCACTCAGTACATCATCCAGCAGTCCCAGCAGCCAATCGTTCTGCAGCAGCCGATGCAGCCCGGTGGCGTTCAGGCTCCCGTCATACAGCAGGTTAGGAGAAGAGCTCTTTTTGTATGTGAAAGCGACAAAAAGATGGCGCGCTGGGCAAGTTCTTCACTTTTCCTTTTTCTCTTGTTTTCTAGGTGCTGGCTCCCCTGCAGGGAGGTCTGCCCCAGCAAACCGGGGTCATCATCCAGCCGCAGCAGATCGTCTTAGCTTCAGGAAACAAAGTCCAAGGCAACACGCAGGTCAGAGCTCCGTCGCTCCAAAGGGGAGAATCTCCACTGGCCAGCTGGGAGTTTCTAATGCTAATGTATTTGTAACATGCCTTTCCACCAGCAGGTGGTGCAGACGGCAACCATGGTGCAGCAGCCTGGGCAGGCGGTGGCGGCGGCCGCTGTAGCAGGAGGGGCGGCGGCGGCGGCGCAGGTCCAGCAGGTCCAGCAAGCCCAGGGCGCAGCTGCACCGCAGGCGCAGCAGCAGAGCCAGCCGCAGCCTCAGGCGCAGCAGCCTCCCATGATGCTCCAGGTGGACGGGGCGGGGGACACCTCCTCCGAGGAGGACGAGGACGAAGAGGAGGAGTACGACGAGGATGAGGAGGAAGAGAAAGACAAGGACGGTGGCGAAGACGGGCAGGTTGAAGAGGTGGGCTTCCTTCTCTACTCTCTGTTCTGTTACTCCAGACATGGCCGCCTTGTGTTGTTATGGAGACCAGAAACAGAAGATTGACGCTGATGGGTTTTGGTTTCCGCTTCAGGAGCCGCTGAACAGCGAAGACGACGTCAGCGAAGACGAAGATCAGGAGCTGTTTGATACAGAGAACGTTGTGGTGTGCCAGTATGATAAGGTAAGACACTAGGGCTGAAACGATTAATCAGGATCAATCGATCATCGGTGAAATGATCGTCAACTAATTCAGTAATGGATTAAAAATACAGTTTGCTAAAGAATAACATATTGAGAGCAGTAATTAAGCCAAAGTATACAAACATATCTACATTTTGCATATAAGATGCAAACACTTTTGTCTGCAAGTATTTTAGCCAAGTCTTCTCAAGGTTCAGACTTACTAAAATAATTCTGTGTTGTTCCATTTTAGACAATAAAATGCAAGACAGGGATTGAATTATTTATTTATTTTCACGCATTTCCTATGATGTATAAAAAAGGCATAAGTGGTTAAACAAAGAATCTGTAGAATGTGCCTTTTCTATACATTTAATCGTCAAAATAATCGATTAATCGGTTACTAAAAGTTAGAAATTGATTAATCGTTAGTTGCAGCCCTACTAGAAATTCCATCATAGTGAGGGAAGCTGTATGATCCGTCTGTGTGCGTGAGATGAAGAAATTTGATCCCCTAAAAATACTGTCCATCTGTTCTCTACGCCCCCAACTCATTTCCTCTCCCCCGTACCCCCCTCCCAACCCCACCCTCCCACCTACAGATTCACAGAAGTAAGACCAAATGGAAATTCCACCTGAAGGACGGGATCATGAATCTCAACGGCAGAGATTTCGTCTTTTCCAAAGCCACCGGAGACGCCGAGTGGTGAAGAAGGAAAAAGGAAAGTGAAAAAGAAAAAGAAAAAAAAAAAAACGACAAAAAAACAAAAAGCAAAACTCTAGAACTCCTCCTGTCCATTTAACAAGACAGTCGAGCATCCTTCCTTCCTTCCATACTCTGACTGGAGAGAACTCCTAGAACCCAAAGGATGGGCAGGTACCGTAAGAAAAAAAACCCCTGGATGTCAGCCTCGTTTGGGGGGGTGGAAACACTCAGTCTAGGCCTTGCGGGATGTAAAACCAACAGAGGAAAGAGGGAGAGGCTGGAAATGAAGAGTTTTCTTTCTTCTTTTTTTTTGTTAGTCCCGTCTTTATCCTCCATGGGGCTCCTCTGCCTTTTTTTTTTTCCTGGACAGAATTCACACAAAAAAATAAGCATTTCACATGAAACAGGTGTAGTGGACCAGGGCGAGGTGACCCCCGTCTGGCCGCAGGAGGACCGAGGTCGTTCGCAACAAGCCCATAGATGAGAAAAATAATCTTTCTAATGCACTGTAGTCGGTTGACTGGGTTGACTCGTGTCTACGTGGAAGTCCAAACTTAGTGCCACCAGTCGAATGCGCTGCCTTCTAGAACAATCCCACCTTTTGACCTTTTGGCTTCTGTGTTTTGTTTTTTTTTCCTTCCTCCTTCTTCTTCTGTTTTTGTTGTCGAGTCGTAGTTTCTCATCACGTTTAGTCCAAAATGGTGCTTCAGAGTGTTTTATTGTAGTTAATCTGTTATTGTTTTAGTTTTTTTTTTTAAGTTAATGAAGAACAAGAAAGTAAAATAACATCCTTAAAAAAAAAGTTTTAAATAATATCTCTCGAATTCAAATGATATTTTTCCCCCCCTCTTCTTGCTTCTCTGGAGCTTCATTCCATCTTTTACCCCTCCATCCCCCCAAAAAAGCACCAAACTAAAAAAATTCATTTAAGATTTGTATAAATGGGAAGTTTGCCATTTCAGTGGATTGTCTTCGCTCTTATTTTAATTTTCTGCAGCCGTCTAAAAAAAAAAAAAAGAAAAAAAAGAAAAATTTGCACTGTTAGTTTATCAATGTGTTGTGAGGTCAGCCAGTTCCAATAATCAATAATGGCGTCTTCTGTTCTATGTGTGCGTGTGTGTGTGAGTGACTGACTGATTGTACAGACGTTGGAAGCAGTGTGAATGTGCGCGCCACTCCTCCCTGGAAGGAAAATGAGTTTCGTCCCTCCCCCCACCATAAAGTCAACGCGCCACAGGAATAAGTGTTGAGGATGGTGTTCTCTTATCTATTTATTGCTAAAAGTTTGTGAAATGTTCTATTTTTTCAGCACCGAACTGTGCTCTTATTATTATCTCATAAGTGTTCCTTTTTATTCTTGATTTTTTAAATTTTTTTCTGTCTGTTGGCTGATTGAAAGCTACATGACGTTGTTGGAAATCATTTCACCCACTATATGTTCTCCTGTGCTTTCATTATTTTCAGAACTTTTAAAATGATACGTTTTCTATCACTGTAAGTTTAACTTTGTGGGGAGTTTGGGGGGTGGGGGGCTGTGTGTATTTCTGCAGTTTTGTTTTTAGTGCACCGTCACAGCAGTTTGAAATAAAAATGTTTCTTGACTCACTCCTGGACTTCTTTATTTCTCAACATTTCATATTTCATTCTTAGAATTGCGCCGCTCATGGCGGCAGAACATCTTTGTTATGCTTTGTTATGTTAGTAATGGCCAGGCGGCAAATAATAGAGGAGCGGCAAAAGCAAATGAGGTGGATTAGCAGTGGTTGCTAACACCTGATGGTGTTATCCAGGACATGTTACTGTGGAATAGCATCTGCTCCCTGGAATGTGATAACAGCGATAAAACTGTCATACAACAGTCTTCAGTCAGAGGCCTTTTCAGATTAGTTGGAAGACTGACTGCTACTGGAGGTCCTTCCTGTCCACAGTGTCCACAATGACCCTGAAGACATCTGGATGACATGCTACGACATTCATTTTCCCTTTTAGGACAAAAGGTGGTGTTTTTTTCATTTTTTTTAGTTTAATAATTTGTGACTATCATCACAGATATCCTAAAATTCACTTTAAATTTCTTTGCAATCACAAATTGACATTATATACAACAAATTTTATGACTGTATTTAAATTGAAGTTTTTGGGATTCTGTCATTTTTGAGGGGGCTGTAAATAATGACAGACTAGTAGTGAGTTTTGCCATTTTAGGTCACTTCTAGCAAAAGTGACCTATTCTACAGCTGTTTTAGGGAACCTTTAGATAACTGGTGGTAAATGGCAGCGAAGTTCAAAAAGCAAGAATAAGGATTGCAAAGTGAAGTGTGTAACTTCACTAGAAACAGCGCTAACATGCCTCTCCTGTTGGGTTTTGCCTACAGCCTCGTCTACGGCGTGGTGCGGCAATCCAGTCAGCTTGAAACTAAAGATGTGGCTCTGTGTTTCTGCATCTCTTTCTGTCACATACTGACACTGTAAGGACAATTTGCAGTAGACTCTGAATTAGCCATAGCGCTGGACTTTTGACTGTTGCATCTTGGGATACATTTTTTTTTTTCTGAGCCAACTCTTCCTTGAACATCTTCACAACTTTCTCCCTGACCCGACCACTCTCTTCCATGGTCGTCATGATGCTGTTCTCTAATTTTCTCCAGCTCTTATAACTCCCACCTAAATCATCTCAATCCCTATGACTTTCCTTCGGCGTAATCAGGAGGAAAGGTGTGGTGGTGTTCGGGATTAGTCAGAATCTACTCTGGGAGTTGATTGTAAATGGATTGGAAGCTAAATAAAACATCCCTCTCACTTCACAAGGCTGTATTGACCTTTGGACAGACCCGGTGGAGAAGTAATGGCTCCCCAGCTGCCTCTGATCAAGTGGCTCATCCTGACCACTTCAAGACTGAGCTGCTGGCCAGTGGAGATGTTTACCTTTGGCTACAGTCACTGTTAATCAGCGGCGGGTGTTGGATTCAGTGGAGTTTGTTCAGGAACTGTTGACTGTTGCATAGTTTTAAAATTAAGAATTAAATGCGACAAAGACCATTCCGGTTGTACGATTTCTTTTCATGCTAGACCTTCTGAATTGTCTGTATCTATGGACTTGGGGCACAGGGGTTTTACATATGTTGCTCTAGTCAGATGTGAACAAATCTCAGTTCATCTTTGGAGCTAGCTTAACGTCGTATTTTCCAGAGAGAGAAGGAGGAAGTTCAGCCCATCTCCTTCATCAATAATAATCGGAAAGGATCATATCCCCAATTCTAACATCTCTCTGCCCGGCTTTCTAACCATGCAGCCAGACAAAGATTGAAAGAGAAGTTGCAATAGCAAATGAGGACGCAGAGGCTTCATGGGGTTTTAAGGAGAATCCTTTTGTGCTACATTTGAAGCTGTCTGCAATTACAGAGGTCTACACCAGATATCTGGATGTGATGATGCCTCTTCAAAGCTTTAAATCTTGTGTTGCATTCTTGCTCCTTACCTCAGTTTTGTGCTTTCCATTAAGCAAACCTTGAGAAAATTAGAAAGAGCCAAAACAGTCCTTCTTAGAAATCAGCAGCAAACAATTAGAACCATCCTTATGTATCAATATGTAGCTCTCAAGTTTTTTTTTTGGTCACATATTTCCCACATTTTTTTTTTGTTAGGGAAAACAGTGGAATTTCCGGTATGCTTTTCATGTGTATGGCGATTAAAGAATATAATGGAGATGGCTTATTTTTATTTATTTCTTTTTTACAGCATGTCTATAGAATATGGTATGACCAGCATTCATATTTTTTTTTACAGAATATCTGCTGTTAAACCTAAAACAAGTTCCACCAGTGCTCCCTCTAAAGCTTGACACAAGGAAAAAGACACAAGAAACAAGAAAAAGTAACTTCGGACATTTACCCAACTTCACCAGCCAAGCTTGTGCATTCCTCCGGCCACTGGTGGCGCTGTGAGTGCTGGCTGTGCATGGTTGAAGTGGAGCTGTCGTTTTTGCGTCCCAAAATAGACCTTTTTCACGCTTCCGCGTTTTAAAGCGGATGTGGGGTTTGACAATTTCCGGTCGCTATAGCGTTAGCATTAAAAGGAAAATGGCTCAGTCTCGGCGGAGTTGTTTTTGTTCAGTCCGTGGTTGTTCGTGTGGGGCAAGAAAACAGCCATATCTGTCCTATCATG
>CAEGAE010013379.1:0-13311 GCA_903067095.1 Girardinus metallicus | reverse complement strand
GATGTCTCATGCTCCCTGAACCACTCTTTCACAATTTGAGCCCGATGAATCCTGGCATTGTCATCTTGGAATATGCCCATTCCATTTGGGAAGACAAAATCCATTGATGGAATAACCTGGTCATTCAGTATATTCAGGTAGTCAGCTGACCTCATTCTTTGGGCACACAATGTTGCTAGATCCAATAGGAGGCTTGTACCAATTTGCTTAGTTAAATCCAGGTGGCGACTTTTATTTTGGCCAGGCAGTGTATATTATTTATTTTTCATATAGAATTGTTACTTTACCATGATTTCTTTTAAATAAACAGATATGTAGATATGCATAATCTGTTAGAATGGAACTGAATTTTTAGTGCGCTAATTTGTCAGGTCTCTGTTAATTGAAGGAGACCACGACTGACAAAGCACACTGTAAAACATAGGAATATACTGAATGAAATATGTGATGTGAAAAAACAGACACCTGTTTGGGCATAGCTGCTTATTAGTTTGACCTAATTCTCCTGCAGTCTACAAATGGGCATAACAGAAATTTGGTTTCAAAAGCCCCTTCTTCACACACCTGGTATTGTTCCTCAGCCCCAGTCAGCTTCATCTTCATTTGCATATCCTGTGTAGTTCGTCCCTGTTTTTTTTTTTGGAACCGCCACAGTGGTGGTGGAAGCTGAGTCAGGCCAGGTATTTCACACAATCGATTTGATTGGCAACATTTGTTGTTTGGTCCCTTGGATTTACGTCACTGGATGAGCAAAGGCGGTATTTGTGGAAGAATGCGTACAGCATCAACTGGATGGGGCAACCCGCAGCAAACAAATATACCAAGAGAAAACATTGGCCGGCCAACGTTAAACATATAAAATTAAGTTCTTGGAGCATCGACCACAGCACCTGCACATTCGTAGCTTGCACATGTTCCCACATTTCATGCTTACATGTGTACATGCCTACATACATGTGTATGTAGGCATGAAATGTGGGAACATGTGCTAGAGTGAGACTTGATGATGTAGAAAGTGCCAAATATCCATTATCTAGGTAGCAGCAGGTTAACTGTAAGTCACATAACATTAGAATTTTCATCAAACAGTCTTTGTCAGTGGTTTAACTATAATGTTATTCTTTTGTTGTGATGTTTTTTTTTTTATGTGGAATGATACCACTTCTGCACAAAAATGTGTTTCTGATACTTTTGTCGGAGACCATAGAGGGAAATAAGTTCTCAGTGAGTCTCCAAAATTAGGTAATAATGTTGTGTCAAAGAACTTTGAGTGATTCACAAATTTAGAAAATGTTGTGTACTTAGTGTCTTGCAAAAATGTTGGTACTCCTACGTTGGGGGCATGTTTAAATGTATATGCTGTCACTTTACAACCGCAAATTTTAATTTCTTTCACTCTGATCTTATGTGACAAACACAAAGTTGTACATTGCTAATTGAAACTGAAGGAAAATAATACATGGTTGTAAGTCTTTCAAAGAAATGTGTGAAATGGATGTGTATTTATCCCCCTTAAGTCTTGTATTTCAAACACAATATAGTACAGCTACTTCAGAAGATATCTAATGAAGACATGTAGTCCACCTGTGTCTAATTCTGTCTGAGTAAATTGAACAATTATATTAGGGCCTCAGAGATTTTGTAGAGAACATTAGTGAAGTAACACCATCAAATCAAGGAACACGCCAATCAGGTCTGGGATAAAGTTGTATGGAAAGTTAGCCTGGAACTATATTATGAAATAACATCTCATACAGCCTTGTTCAGTCAATTATTAGACATAGAAAGGGATATGGTACCGCTGCAAACCGACCAAGTCTTGACGTCCCACCTAAATTCACAGGCATGGGTAAGGAGAACATTAGTCACAGAAGCAGTCAAGAGCTTTGGAGAACATGTTAACAGGACAACTATTTGTTCTGCTCTCCAAAAATCTGACCTTTATCAAAGAGTGGCAAGAAGAAAGCCATTGTTGATAGCAATTAAAGAAAACATGCAGGCAGTTTGCAGAAGCCATGTAAGGGACACAGCAACCATTTAGTTGTAAAAGTGTTGAAGGCTATTAAAGCCCTTTGAATTGCCTTGTTGCTGAAAATGTGCTATACAAATAAAATTCTTTTACTTTGCTTTGATGTGACTGATAACAGAGGTTACGGTGGAGCAAAACTGAAGCTGACAATTTGAAGAGAAACAAGAAGAATCTAAACTGCAACTGTAGTTGATTCAGCTCCTGCTGAATACATTTACATGGACTAAATCCTTGTTCACACTGTAGAAAATGTTTTGTCTTTCCAACCAATTTATCTGTAAAACATTTTCAAAAACAGCAAATGAACGTTTCAAGGCAACCTATTTTAGAGTAGAATGACCTTTTAATTGTCCTTTGGTAGTATTTTCTTTTTTTTTGTTTTTTTGTATCTGCAACAAATTGAAAAGCAAATGAAACACACAATGGCACTCCAGCGTTTCCCCTACCATTATCCAGGGATTTTGCCCGATTGCAGTTTTCTGGCCGATAACCGATATCTAAAAAGCCTGGCTGATTTTTATCCTACATCGATTTGCTTCTAGAAATACAGCAACATAGTTGGCAATTGTAGACCGACTATTGATAATTGCAGTCCTCTCTCAGCCCCTTGTTGTAATAGAGAAGATTGGTGAATAAGATCAGCTTCACATGTAAGTATTGACTGATTGCAGATCACCCAAAATTAAAGAAATTGGGGCAAAATCTATCTGCTGCCAGTGCAGTATTCCTTTTTGGGAAACACTGCACTGGTTGCAAACATAGTTTCTTATGTTTAGAGCCCAACTAAATCAAAGGTACCAACATCTATAAAGGATATTGACATTTATATCTTTATCTTCTTTACTGTTTTTCCAAAACTGGGATGTCACACATTTAAATATTTTTTTTTTCTAAATGAGGGGTGAGTTGTCCTCTTTTCACTGGCTGCCCAAATTAAATAAAATTTGATCATATTGTAATTTAATTACAATATGTAATTTAAATGGCATTGCTCTAAATTAGAAAGTATCCCATGCCTTCAAAAAAATACAGTATCAAGAAAGGATATTAGTATCTCTGACAAGTTTGAAATTTTATTATTGTGACAGCCTTTCTGTACATATGTTTAAATCAGGGTAGGCAGCACAGTAATTTTATGTCCTGACATAAATCTCCGGTTCCCATGACTGCTTTGTCTTGTCAGAGTAGTCTCTTTATGTTCAATTGAGGTTGGTCTGTTTTATGGTTGGCCCCTGAAGATTAGTAAAAGTTTATATCCTTCCTTCCCATGATGGCCCACATGAATTGGCATTTTTCCTGCAAATGTCTGTTTGTGGTGGTGGTGATTTAACCACTGGAAACTAAACTGCATGTCATACTTACATCAATCCCAAGGTTTTGGACCTTTTTAATAAAAATGTTTGAACAACTCAGTTTGTCACTCAGCGATTAAAAGAAATACAGTGGCAGTGGTTAAAGCTTAGACATAAAAGCACATGTGGAAAGAAGAGACTGCTATAATTAAATCAACATGTGTTTTAAAGATGTTTTTGTTTCATGTTTAGTAGGCAGCTGTCTTTTTCTGTTGTTGAACTGGTAAAATAAGTTTTGAACACAGCACCAATTTTCTAAGTAACTAAATTTCTGAAGGTGCATTTGACATAAAATTCTCAGCACATGTTGGTAACAACCCATCCAGCCCACACATGCAGATGAATAAACCACAGATTCCCACAGATTATGGTTAAGAAACTGGCAGGAAACCAGTGAAGAAAAATAGGTGGAAAATGGCATTGAAAGTCATTATCCAAGCTGAAATATCTCAGTAATCAGAAATCCTGTCACTTAGTGCAAATTAATATCATTTATTATTAGCGGGGCCATAATCTGGAAGTGGAAAGAATATCATAACGCCATAAACTGCCCACTCCCAGGTGCTCCCCATGAGATCTTAAGAGAGGAGTGAAAAGAACCATTTAAAGAGTTGAGCAAGAGAGAAGTATCATTTGTGGAGAGCTCTAGAAATAGCGGAAATTAGTAGGCACAATAGTTTCAAAGGAAAAATAAGCAATGCACTCAACCACCATGGCCTGTATGCATACAGACTTCACTGCTGAAGAAAAAGTATGTTGAAATGTGTGTAAAGTTTGCTAAACAACATTTAGACAAGCCGGTGAAATACTGGAGGACACAGTATGGTCAGATAAGATAAACTCTTTGGATATTAAAATACACACCATGTTTGGAGGTCAAAATGCACTGCAAACTATCCCAAAAACACCCTACCAACTCTAAAGTTTAGAAGTGGCATTATTATAGTATGGGGCTATTTTTTTGGCACACTACGCTGGGAGAGAGTTCATATAATTGAAGAACGTCTGTGGTATGACTTATTTGCATTTATGGACTCAATGGGTTGTTACTGGTGATAATTTCATGTTTGTTGCACCTTAGGAATATTTTTAGGGGGAGGTTATGAGAGGTATTGATCATGTGTTAAATACTATTCCTACCTTCCGTGTCTACTTTACAACATGTACTTGTTATAAAATGACCGAGGCTAACAATGGTAAAAGGGATCACATTGTTCATTTTGTTCTGCCAAACATATACATTCATATATGTTTAGGAGACAGTCATGTTGAATGTACTTTCTTGAAAACTCTAATAATTAATTAAATTGACTAAATTACCTATTTAACAAGGCCACCAAACAGGTTAGCAGTTTTCCATGACTCCATTTTAGCTTCTCTATTTATCAATCCATTAGACTTCTAACATTTAGATCACTACATGAGAAAAATATTTTACGTAGGAATATCTCTAGTGTTCACAGTGTAAATATTTTACCCTTAGACTTTGTCTCTGATTTAAATGAAGGTGGCCATTTTTTCAGAAAAAAAAAAATCTAACATCCATGCAAGTCCCTTTCTTTGAGGTTAGTCCGTTTTATAGTAGGACTCTACAACTATAATAAAGATTTATATTCATATTTGCCCATGATTGTGCACACTGGAGTTAGGTTTTACTGTTTCTGTCTTGAACCGCTGTGGGCTGCAGCAGGAGTTTAACGTCTGCAAACCATACGTTGATAGTCCTATTAATCACAAGGTTGTACATCTTCTAGATAAAGCAGCACATTAAGCGTTTTCCAGGGGAGCTGGTGCAACCTTGCCATTTGAATACCTTTTGGACTTGCTGTTACTATTTTGTCTTTTTTTTTTTTTCCCTGTACAAGTGATTCCTTTAAGGAAATATAAGAAAGTAAGATTAATTTGACCAAAAGACAGATTGTGTAATTGTTTATTTATTGTTTTTAACAGGTGCTTTTGAGCCCAGAAACGCTACTATGATACTTTTCTTTTAAAGCTAAGTCTTTCTGAAATTTAAATCAGAGATATCTCCATAATTTAGTTTTTTTTTTTCCCCTATTACCAATTAAAGTGAATCAAGATTGTTTTCTCATGACTCATTGACCATTTGGAAACTAAACTTACTGATTTAATTGTAATTTCTTTCCAGATTCATTCTGTGGAACTATTGCATCAGAAATCTGATTTATTCCAACTAATTGTAGTTTGTCTTGTATCAGAATTTTTTTTTAGTGCATGTTTCATGCCTGCTAGACTTGACAGTGTGAAATGTTCTAAGTCTCTTCATTTAATGTTCTGTTACTAAACTCCTGCATTTAGATATATCTTGATTCATTTGTAGAATCTGATGTTTTTGTTAAATGTAGATGTTGAGGATAAACTCTGAAGCTGCAGTTGATCCTTCTTCTTTTATATGCGTTGCCTTCTGCAACACTTAGCTCATTGTTTTTGTCCATTAATGCAAAATGCTTCGAGCAGTCTTTGTCTGAGGATTAGGGAAGGGGAAACTTTTAACACTCACCTTGGCACTTCTCCACTGGCTTCCTGTAAACTTAAGGATTAATTATAAGACTGTGCTGGCTAACTCTTTGGCACCCATATGTTTTGCACCTGGTTATTGTATAGTGTCAAGATTTTAACCCTGTATGAACCTGAACCAGAACCAGCTGTTCCTACATCTAAATGAAAAGCAGCATGAGAACAGACAGTCAGATTTTCTTTTCATGCATCAGTTTTTTCAGGGCTTCCACCGACTCTGCACAACTGCTTAACAAATGGTTTGAGTCACTGAGTCAAACCCTTTATCTAGTGTGTGTGTTTTATTGGCAATGACTACATCTAAACTCAATAATTGAGATTGAATTTGGATCACAATCTTCAACTTCAATTCATGCATATATGTGCATCTGTGCATACAAATGTTACAAAATGTTTTTCACTTAACTGTCATCTTAGACTTATTAGAAACGTGGTTATTATTTTACTAGCATTATAAATGTAAAAGTATTTCTGTTTTTAAAATAAAAGCAATACTTAAAGTAAAATTGTGTTCATTTTGCTGAAGGTAAGATTCTCTTACCAGCTATTTTTTGGGGTTAGTTTTGTTTTTTAATAGGATAATTTTGTTCTGAAAAATCCACTGTCAGGAAGAGACATTTTTTTTTTTTCTTTTTAGATTAAGACATTTTTGGACACTTTGTTTTTCTGTTTTCTTTAATGTATATTTTCAATATTTTTTCTCTAGCACATTACAAAATATTTGGATATGACTCTATAACTGGCTAATAGGTTAAATTACATCAAATTAATCTGAACGACTAAAAGCATGAAGAAAGAGAGAGAACATATAGTCAATGAATTAGTTTGTACCGCTTTGGGGGGTTTTATGAATTATAAACGTTATATAAATTAAATAAACATTGCAACATATGAGACTTGGAACTGCTCCTTTAAAACTTTTATTAGCAATTTAAGTTTTACCTAGTAAATGCTGTGTGCTCCTTTTTTGATTCAGTGTTAATTTTGGCTAATGAAACCTGGCTTTATCGTCATAGCAACGTGTGCAAACATGCTTTATTTTTCTTCTCTAGGTGTGGGCGCTGCCAGTTCAGGTAAACTGACTTTCATGGTCGGAGGAGCGGAGGAGGAATTTACTGCAGCCAAAGAGCTTCTCAGCTGCATGGGAGCTAATGTGGTTTACTGCGGTCAAGTTGGAACGGGACAGGTGTGATTACCTTCCTAGTGTTGGTCCAGTTTCATGAAGTTTCCCTGTTCATAAAACAACCTTTTAGTAAGATAAATATGTAAAGTGTGTGTGTGATAGTCAGTTATTGAACAAGGACATTTTCTCACAAACACCAATAATCTGAGTATTTTGGTTTCTAACTGCTTTTATGTGCTCATGTGATTACAGGCTGCAAAAATCTGTAACAACATGCTTTTAGCCATAGGAATGATTGGGACCTCAGAGACGATGAACTTGGGAATCAGGTAGAAAATAATAATAATAATAATCACAATAATAATAATGATACATGTTGATAATTAAGTATGTTCATAAGTGACTGAAATATAATCCCTGAAGCACATTCTCTTCACCCGCAGACTTGGACTAGATCCAAAACTTTTGGCCAAAATATTAAACATGAGTTCAGGCCGCTGCTGGTCCAGTGACACCTACAACCCTGTGCCAGGAGTCATGGAGGGAGTCCCATCTGGAAACAACTACCAGGGAGGTTTTGGCACACAGCTGATGGCTAAGGTCAGTTTATTCACCACGCATTCACAAATGGGAGGGATGGAGCTGTTTTATGGTTATTTTGGTAAACTAGATGCTGGGTTTGAGCTGTGGGGTCATATATGTTAAATTTAAATAATATTTTTTTTTTGTTTGCATTTTCACAAGTTTCTGCAACAAGCAGTCAAACGTGGTCTTTTTGTAATAATTTTTCTTAAGTCAGAAAATGAATGAAAACTGATCTGATGAGATGTAATTATGTAACAACTCCTATATTTTTATATTTTGTATCTTTCCACAATCCTACACATGGGTTATTTTAAGCTGTTGTTTGATTAGAAACTTTTACCTAGCATCAAATTTATAACTCAACCCTGCTGTGTTAAAACAAGCTGACTGAATCAGTGCATGTTTCACCACAAAGTTACCAAAATAATTCAGACGGGGTTATTTGTAATCTATCTGTATAGTTCTTTTTTTGTGTAGACATTTCTTTTCCATAAAAATAAACATTCATTTGATGCATAGTCGATTTCTGATTTTAATATATGTCTACTCTAAATTTTATAAAAAGTCTATTAAGAATTTAATTTAATTTACTCTGGAAAAAACACTTGAAGCCATCCAGTAAACTAGTTGAGCTACTTTCAGACAGAACACGCTGTGGCGTGTGTGTTACGGCTTGCGGTTTTGTTTTCTGAATGAAATTTTAAGTCCTGTTGGTTTTTCTAATGTATGTTTGCCTTACATTCTTCCTTTCTTTCTGTCTTTCATTCTTTCTTAGGACTTGGGTCTGGCACAGAACACAGCCACCAACACGAGGACTCCTGTCCCCCTCGGCTCCTTGGCCCACCAGATCTACCGTATGATGTGTGCGCGCGGTTATGCCAATAAAGACTTCTCCTCCGTGTTCCAGTTCCTGCGCGAAGAGGAGGGCCAGTAACATCCGCTTCCACCACCCCGTCCACTATGTTGCCACGTGCCTCGCCCTGCACAGGACTAACATAGCGTGTAGTTAGGGTGTATTGTGACACAGAGACTTTATTTTTGCCCAAAGTTAGGAAATAAACAAAGCCCTAGAGAACTACAGCACAGTCTGGTGGGTCACTTGAGCACTTCTGTGATGTTGGAAGTTAAACTTCAGCTGTGATTAATCTTTTTTTTTTATATAAGACACTCCTTTCTGTTTAAATCCCATGTGAATTGTTACTTACATGCAGAGGAAAATCCCTGAAAGTTTGATTATATTACTCTGTGAAGGCTGAATAACTGCAATATGGTTTTAGTCTCTACATATTTATCATGTTTTTATTTCTTTACAATGATCTTTCTGTTCACACTAGGTTTTTCTGTTGACATTGGAGTTGTTACTTTTAAATGTAGTATGCTGTTGGAGAATAAACACAAAGTACTCATTGTCTTGAGCTTCCTACCAAACAATTTAGCCCATGCCTTCTTCTATTAATGTTTTTCTCTTAAGGTGAACTTGACGGAAATAAATAAAATATATTATTATTGTAATTATTATTTCTACAACTAAAATGAACTTTGAAGAATGCTGTTGGTGTTACTACCAAATTTAAATGTTATTACTTTATTGCCAAAAATAACTTCATTGTTAATTAGAATGAATTTAGTCTTTAGCTTGTCTGAAAGGCATTCGGTTTGGCAGTGAGAGGATATCTCACGCCCCTGGAGATATCCTCACTCTCTGCCACGTTTGTCCACAAACTGAGTGACTACTGAAACCTTTTGGACAATCTTTTGTAATGCTGGAAGCATAGCCGCTGCATTGAAAATTGCATGTAATTTACATGTTGCCTCCCACTGAAATTGGACGCAGTATTGCATGCACACACACACACACACACACACACACGTGTTGGCCAGAGAAGAACTGCAGCATGTTTCTGATCTGCTTTACCAATAACTGCTGAGAGGCCAAGGTGCCAAGGGTCATGCGATCACAAGACAGAGTCATAAAAAGTCCATTAAGCACTGTAGGCTAAGAGCTGTGCTGTCATCTGCTTAAACAGAGAAGTACTTTGGTCTCAAGCCTGCAGCAGATTGTGACACACGGATCATCTGCTGCCGCCATGGCACGTCAAGCCAAAACAACTTCCCTTTATAACAACCTTGTGCACTCAGTGTTATGTGTGGGGTTTCAGATAAAAACGACCCTTTTGCTGTGATATTTGGGACTTTTCCCATATGTATGAGATTATGCTCACAGACTGATGATATTTCGGGAAATGAACGTGAATGCAGCTAATTTCTCCCCCTGGTTTCTGTGCAGCTCCATGCCATGTGTTAACTTGCTGCAGGGAAGCTGCTTAAATTGGCTTCATACACTGGGCTGTTTTTCTCCTATGTCCAATTCTCGCTTAAAAGACTTTTAATAAAAAAATAAAACTATTGTATTAAAAACATTGTGGAAAAAGGAGAGAATATCTGTACTTTTTTTTTTTTTGTAACTTGGTCAAAGACAAACTAGGTCAAAAATATGCTGTATTTTTTTATGTGATTTTTATAGATATCCCAATGTTGTAGGAACCCCTTAGTAGAATTTGTTTTGGGAGCCCCATTGTGATTTAGATCATATATTTTCGTACGATACATATATATCGTACGAAATATATGTATTTCGTACATATATTTAAATAAATTGTCTGTGTCTGAAGAAATTACAGTATCTTAAAAACACTTTTACTTCTTTGACCTTGTCTGAGTTTAATATGTGTTGTAAGGTTTTTTGCCCAAAGCAGCAAGATGCTGGGGGCCATCAGTGTATTAAAAAAAAAAAAAAAAAAAAACTCTTTGCATCTTGAATACATTTTCTGTTACTTATTAACAAATCCAGCAATGAGAGGCGTGCTGGTGTGGTGTGCTCACTTTACTTAAATATAGCTGTACGTCTTAGCAGATGACACCACCTGATTACCTGATGCTAGATTAAAGGGCTTTTTAGGTGTGTGTGTGTGTGTGTTTCTAAAGAGTCACTACTTTCTTGTCAGACTTCATCACAGAAAATTGTGCAATGTAGATAATTAAGAGAATAAATACAAGTAATTAAAAAAAAAATTAAGATGCAACTTATACATACTCTGTAATAGCTGTAGTGCATTTGTCTGGAATAAAAATAAAAATACTAAAAATAACATGTCTTGAGTGATGAAACTTAGAAATAATCATTTTTACAGCTATTACAGCCATCCAAAAATAACTATAGTCATATCAAAATATTTTTGCTTCTTATGTTTGTGACATAATATTTTGTTTTGTTTGTTTTCTGTTTTTCCAGAATAATGTTTGTGAGTGGGGTGGAGGGGATAGAGTGTGTGTTTGGACAGGCACGTCGAGGAAGTCATTTATTCAAGAACCGCCTCTGGAGTCCAGATTACAAAGTTTCACTGTAGAGTTGGAAAACTGGGGCAATTTCTATTTCTCCATTAATTAATTTGTAGCTGCACTGTGGATGAAATGTGGCTCTAGTGCAGTCAAAAAGCAACAGCCACCGTTGAACTAGCAACATTAAAACATATCTATACTGTTAAGATTATAGTTATATTTAAAATCATAATCAAGTATGAATTTCAAGTTTGAACGAATTTTGCACTAATTGAATTTCTATTCAAAAAGTTTTAAAGCAAATGTTAAAGCAGACTAATTCCTGACGAACGTAGCAACAAAGTTGGAGTTTTGCTATTCTCTGTGAAGAGTCAAGCTCCTTTGAGATCCCCTCATGGTCTTGGAGCCCAAAGCAACACTTGTGCACTTGTTTTGTGCAATCTGTAGTTCTGACGTCCCAAAACGCGCCGGTTCGGTTATAAATTTACACCATGAATTTAGTCTTTCTCACGAAACTAGACCACCATTAAATATATTCTTTCTCCCAGTCTCATCTGTTTACATTTTTATTCATAATCATGCGGGTCTTTTCGTGCAGACAAATCCACACATTTTCATTTTAACTCTTCGGTTTGCCTGGATATTCATAGCAGCTTCTAAAATAAATAAATAAATAAATAACTAGTGAAATTGGGACTTAAATTAAGTGGGTCAATTCAGAGCCAGCCCAAGGCACTTGAGAACTAAGCTGCAACTTATTAACCCCATCAAAAAGATGACTCAAAAGTGCTTAACACAGAATATCTAAAAAAAAAAGAAGCTTAAATTGTACTTATACTGACTTATACTGATTCATGTTTTCGAATGTTTATAAATAGTCTATTTAAAATAGTTTTTAAATAGTATTTAAAACTATTTAAATATCCATAAATGTTGAATAGTTTCAAATCCAGCATATATGTTGGATTTAAGCATAAGTCGCAATCATACGGAGAAAAATGTTTATGGGAGATTTATATAAACATTCGCACTTTTTTTCCACGCCAATTTAATACTGTCTGCTTTTTGTGTCTCCGCCGAAGTCACGTTTTATACTCACTGTTACTAATTATTAATAAGCCGCAGTTTTCGGTGATTGTTCGAACACGTAACCAATTAAATACCAAATCAGATAGGTCAGAAACTAGAGATTTATTCGATTTAAATTTATGTTGCTAAAACATAAAACCAGGGGTGTTCATTTTAATATTATTTCTCTTCTTGGGATCCCGTTCAGCGGGGCAGATGCAGATCAATTCATTTTCCTTCCTTTTCGTTCAGGACCCCCCGCCCCCCAAAAAAACATTTTATGCATGCAAAAACTACCTTTTAAAACTGTGAATTAATTATTTTATGTTTTGATCGGTTTAAGTGGCAGCTCAAATGACAGTTTGAGCTGCTTCGTTCATTTTTAGCTGAACGATTTTTTTTTTATTATTTTTATGGACGTGTCTCTGATCATTTCTGTGGACCCAGCACTATTCCTCGACTGTTCTTAGATTAAAAAAAAAATAAAAAAATGTGCGATTCATTTATTTTATTTTTATTTTTTTCAAAATGCAGCGTTTAGGTTGTTAGATAAAAAGAAGCAGGTTTAGGGTCATTATCGCAGTGCAATCAAAATCAGACATAAACCGATAAAGAAAAAGAGTATTTAAAAAAGTTTTAAGCCTCTTTCGCCCCCCACTCCCTGAAATGTGGGCTACGCCTTCCGGCCTACAAGCTATGAACTTGAGCCATAAAGATTTACAGCCTCAAAAGGTGGGAAAACTCCATTAAAATAAAAATGGGTGCTCACATTTATTTGGTTCTGCATTCCCCTGCTTGTGTGCTCTCGGGAGAAAATGAACTTTGAAGCGACAGCTTTTAAGCCATCTCTGTCAGACCTTTGCTTCGCGTCTCCTGGTATTCATTTTTTCCTCCCCTCGATTATTTTAACTTTGCAGATTCACCCCCAAATGAAAAAAAGACAGGAGTCACTGGCATTATTTTAGTGTCGGTCTGAGTCACTTTTTTTCACTTGCGCGTTTTCACGACTCACTCCTAAATCTGTGTCGGAAAAAAAAAAAATAAGAAGAAGAATAGGGGCTGGATTAAAAGGAGCCTAATCTGTTGCTCTAATCGCCTCCTCGGTCCTTCCTGACTGGACTGCAACTTTCAACTTGACCTTGGCCTCCGGTCGCGTCTCTGACTTGCAAGCGGGGGGGGGGGGGGGGGGGGACCCTTTTTTTAAGTTCTTTCTACCCGGGTTCCTTCTCCCCCCCCCCCAAAAGCGGAAATTTTTTTTTTTTTTAAAAAAAATATTT
>CAEGAE010013369.1:0-12771 GCA_903067095.1 Girardinus metallicus | reverse complement strand
TATATATGTATATATGTATATGTATGTGTGTGTGTGTATTATAAGCCTGGTGGGCCACCAGGCTTTACTTGTGCCCTACCAGGCTAGGCATTGCTTATTTATTTAAGTCTTTTTAAAAGACTTTAAAACTTTTTGCATTTTTAAGACTTTATAGTTGGTGTTCAGGCATTAATCTTCCAATCTTTCAATAACACTTCCCCAGGGCCCAACCACCGGGCTTAGCAAGTTTTCTGGGGGAACCATTTAGATAACTTAGTACCAGGACAAATCTTTGTGTTTTTTATGAAATGAAAAGCTAAGAAGCAAGAAACAAAAGTCAGTTATGCTTTTTATCTGCCACAAACCTCAGAATGTCAGAATGTACAGTTCTGCACTGGCTCAGTGGGGCACAATCTGTTCTGCCCCACAGTGTGTGTGGGGGAGTAGGGTATCTAGGATAAATTTCTTCATGTGTCTGTCTGGGTGACAGACGCTTGACTGTTCCTCATCTGACAGCTCAGCTGAATGACACATGTCCATCTGCAGTGTCTGCATCAGCTGCTCGGTAATGGCTCCAGGCAGCAAGCTTGCATAGCAGAGTCTCTGGAAAAAAAAAATTGCCCTCATGCATTTTAAGAAAAGGTGAAGCCTGAAGTGGACCAAGGGAGAATTATGCTGAGGATTGCTGGAGTGGACTTCAGTAGGTGGAGAGTGAAAGTGCATGGCTTTTGGTTGATGAAAGCATGATTCATTACTGTCAGGCACAGGAAGAACCAGGCATGTTTTGCTTCAGGACAAAGTTGTATTAAACCAGAAGGTGTAGGTGTCACTGCTGCTTCATATCTTTATGAGCATATTTGATAAATCTTATGTTGAGCTATGTTTAATATCTTTAATATATAACCTTATGTTGTCTTTATAAGGAAAATTGAGTTTCTACTGTTCATACATCTCCAAAAATTAATATTTAAAGCTGTTTGTCATTTCTGCTTGGTAAATGCCTTCTTTGTACAGAGTATGCTGTCATTTAAAAGGAAAGCAACTTTGCTATCAGGAAGGTTCAAGATTGGAAAAGCACAATATAAATAGACGCACGGTTGCTGTGTTAGAGGATTTGCATAAAGAATTCATAGAGCAGTGAGTTTGTTGTGTTGGACATTTTTAAAAGCAAAAGCAGCAGGGAGTTGGATGAGAAACTTAATTTCAAATGACTTTCTTAACTTATTCTAAAAGCACACAAAAGGACAGGGCTGTAATATAGAAATACATCACAAACGTCTTTGAATATGTTGTGTTAATTCAGCAACACGTTGCAAAAAGGGAGACATACATTTTTAAAACAAGACACGGAATTATAATCTATGGCTTTTTGCTGCTGGAGAAGGACAGAAATACAGATTTTGTCACCGACAAAAACAGCTTAAAGAGATAAGTAATTTTGAATAAAATTTAAATTATAAAAGAGTTAAATTATGCTAACAGTGAGGCAATTTCCAGTGGTCAATGATCAAGCGCGGTTCCTGTACAAAAACATATACATCTTTTTACGCTGAGCTCAGTTTTAACGTAAATCAATTTTATAGTCTCAGGTGAAATTTATGTTTTTATTTCTTATCCTATTACAGTATTAAACACGGATGTGAAAGCAGACATTTTCAATTTGTACATACAAAATATTGCCATGCTGATCTTCTGATGACTTGCATCTAATTTGGAATTTGCACATCCCAGTCAAGTGTACTGTAATTTGTCTTTGATGATTGGTTCGTCTTTAATAGATGGGGGATTGCCGGAGCTCCCTGCTGCCCTGTCTTTTTTCCCCTCTTCCCTGCTTGAGAGGCACACAGAATCTTTGAAATGTGATTTGACCATCAGAGCAGGGAGGAAGCACTAATATTGTACTGACCTGGAATGAAAGGGATTAGGTGCAAAATACCTTCTGCAAAAGGCTATCTCGATTTACAGATGATGTTTTGTTTGTTTCCTTTTTTCATGTTCTGGAAGAAGGAGCCATGGGTATAATCAGGAGATGTGTTCTAAAGCCTAAAGCACGGGGCTTTGAAGCTTTTCTGATGTTTTGTTAGGAGAGGCGAGATGCTTGCAACAGCGTGTCTACATTTAGAGGATCCTTGAATCCCTGTCATCACTCCCCCCCCATCCCCCATCCCTCTTCCCCTCCTTGCAAAGTCTGGCTTTTTACCACAGAGCAGATACAAATGCTAGATAATGAATGACTGGAAGGCAGACTGGAGAAATTGGACTGTTTCAATTTCACAGCCAACAGCCACAAAGATTGCCTTTGTTTTACTGTGGGTTTTAGGTGGCACAAGAAATTTGCAATTATTTGCGCAATTAGTAGTAATTATGGTATAAACATTTATCTTGTACTCCCAAGAAATTCCAATGTGAATTCTGCAGAGCAGAATAGGAGGAATAGATTGTTTTCTCCAGAAAGGACTCCTCGAACGGTTGACGGCAATTAGCAACTAATACCTGTGGGAACTGCCGTCTGCTCAAACTCGTGCTATTTCCTTTTCCACAAAGATCAGACAATTAATGATGGGTGGAAAAAACGTGTGGGGCTAGGCGTTTAGGCATTTGTACAGCACTCGGCTTTGCCGTGCAGCAGTTTTGTCTGTCTTCTGAGCGAGGATCCCCCACCCCTCCACCCTTGCTGTGACATGCAAATTAAGATGAGGTTACATGTTTTATCTTAGGTAGTGAAACTAATCATTCACAGATGCAGAATCATCTGAAGTGTCTCCCCAGCCCTTGAGTTTTTCCCCTACTGTTTCATTGCTTTTCGCTGCACTACAGAGGAATCTCAAAATACACTTATTTGAGAGTTGATCGTGAAGTGTTCGACACCTATTAAAGCCAGGGCTATTTTGAAAGGTATTTCCCTTTCCTGTTTCAGTGCTGATATGCTGCCTCAGGGCTTAATGTGTACAGAGCTGCTGTTTTACATCCGATGTTGTTTGGATTTCATTTTTCAGGCAGTGCCAAGGACCTTGCAGCACATTTCTCCTGACAAAACAGAAACATATTCAGTCTTCTTTCCCTGACAAGTAAACCATCAGTCCTGTTGAATGCCTTTGCATGAAGTTTCACTTAAAAAGGAACAGTTCAATGGGTCTTAATTAGAATATGCATGTTTTTGTGAACGCATTATGCTTTCCTGTAATATTTGCATATTTTTTGTTTTTTATTTTAATTGTGTCTCCACAAAGTACCCAATTAAAAACATTAGGACCTGTACTCTTTATCCCTCAATTAATCCATCAGCAATTGGGAAAGAATGAGGTGTCACTGAACGTGGACACCATTTGCAACTTGCTACTACTGTGGCTCATAAGAAAATAGCTCAAATAAATTTTGAAACAAAAAAAAAACATGCAGTGTAGTGTATTTGAATAATATTTCAGAGAATATGTTTCATTTGGGGCATTTCTCTTCCATTCCATTCAACCATCTCCAACAAAAGAGAAGCATTTTATGCATAACAAATTGTGCCGACTTAAACAGATGAACACTTTCTGCTTGGACTGCACAGCCATTTGTGTAGTTTTTCCTCATTTGGCAAAGAGTAATGCCTTTGTTGTCTTCAGTGTGCTGGAGCTTTGCAGACAGTTTTCTACACCTACTATAGGATTCTTATTTCTTTATTTATTTTAGTGGAATCCCCCCCCCCTCCAAAAAAAAAAAAAAAGCACCAGACACACTTTGTTTTACTGTTCTCCTTACTGTAATCATGGGCTTGAAATCATGACACAAAGAGCACCAGTGATGTGTTAGCATTGCATTGGAGGCTTTTTTAGTCCGCCTAATTTTGCTGAGAGGTTTCGGAATGAGCAAACATAAATTTATTGCCTAGACATGGTTATGGGATGATAAAAAAAGATGCCCTCTATTGCTTTAAAGGGCTGGAATAAGTGTGTCTGCGAATCACTAAACTCTGAAATAGCCCTGCACCACTTAAGGAAACCGAGCACCACCAGTTGTGTACTGCTGTGAATCAGTGCTTACTACGGCATTGTGTCACATTAATATTTGAGTGCTACATATTGTCAAGTAGCTGTAGGACTTAAACAGCACTTACCCTGAAGTGTACTTACTTCACCTCCTTGTTTATTTCTTCCAGAGACATCCATGCAGACGCCATAATGGCTTCCGTGTTTATATTGAACTTGACCTCTGACCCCTGATCTCCTGCATAAGCTTGGTAATCATTTCATTTTTTATTTGGTGCTTTATGTTGGTTTGAACCTTTTTGCCATGATGAAATCACATTCATTGTCATTATTTCACACATTTGTTTTGTTTCCACAGCGTCTTGCAAAAATATCAATACCACTTGAAATTTCCCACATTTTGATGTGCAAAACTGCAAACTTTAAGGTATTTTATTTAGAATTTTAGTAAGAAAAAAAAAAAACAAGGCATTATTGTGAAGTAGAAGTTCCATGACCTTGTTGTGCATAAGTAATCAGCTCTGTCTGATACTCATAAAGAAAATCATTGTAACAAACAGCATTAAGAATACCAAAGAGCCACATCTGACAGGTCAGGGTGAAGTTACAAAGCAACTCTTGAAGCTTTGAAAATCTCAGGAACACTGTTTCAGTTATTGTTTAAGAATGGAAAGAATTTTGAACAACTGCAAACCCAAAACTTTCTGTAAGCATGGAAGGCCATAGGAATTCCTCTTTTCAGTTTGTCACAATCCGTACAGGAGACGCAGCAAAAAGAAGAGCTCAGGTCAGTCTGGACTATGATTGATCTTTATGCCATTCATACCAAATTTTAAGTGTGGTGGACAAACACCCTTAACAGTGTGGAAAGTGGTGGTGGAGATGGTTTTTTTCAGCAGGAACATACAAGGAAATCCTGGGTGAAAACCTTTTAGGAGCTGGAACAGACTTAACAGTGGAATCCAGTGAACTGTTTTTAGATCAAAAGCATATTCGTCTTGAAGAGTTGAGCAGCTGAGTTGGTAGAACTTGCACCTCGTGTGCAGACGTTGAAGTCCTCGGCATGATTGTCCTGTGTTTGACTCCCCGCCTCTGGCCATTTGCTGCACGTCTTCTCCCTCTCCCTCCGCCCTATTTCCAGTCAAGTCATTGTTCATTAAAAGCACTTGTGCCAAACAATGTTAAGAAAAAAAAAGCTTATTCATTTCATAGAAAATTTCTTTTAGGTTGGTTTGGATGTACAAAAATTGTAGTGAGAAAATGTGGTTCTACAAAATATTAAATCAAGGGAGTGAATACATATGAATAACATTCTTAAAGTTTTTGCTTACAAAAAATGTTGTCAAGTATTATTTTGGTTTTTCTTTGCAGTTATGCATTATTTTGAGTTGGCCTGGCCAAAAAATCTCAAATAAGATACGTTGAAGTTTGTGGTTATCATGTGTCAAAATGTTTAAGAGGTTTTAATACTTCTGAAAGGTGCTGTGTTTTACTCTGTCCTCTTGCCATATGATTTTCCTCCATATTCAGTTTGATCAATCAGAATTTAAGAGTTCTATTAATTTATGCTCCTGTTTTATTTTAATTTTCTTGTTTATTTTTTCTCCGTTGTCCTTCAGCCATTAGTGTTCCGCAAATAAGCTGTCAGCTGCGCTTGCAAACATCTTTCGCTTCTTTCTCATTCTGTCATTTATTTTCATCATCTTTGTATGATAAAACGTCTAACCATATTTCCATTGATTTCTTAAATCTATTACCAAGGATTACAACTCCCTATTTCACACATTGTGTAATGCAGTAAGTCTCTGTCACCATCAGTCTCTCCCTTCCTCTATTCTTTTTTTTTTTTTCTTTTTGTGAGTGTGTGGGCGGAGGTAATGTTTGAAAGTGACAACACAAGGAAACTAAAGACAAAAGGAGCCAATGTGGCACAGCATTGCACTGCAGACTTACATCCCTTGTGTGTATTACCTATTATTTCCTGAAATATCACCCAAACACCCACCACACAGACCGTATGCAAAAAAAAGTCTCTCTCTTTTTTTTTTTTTTTTTCATTTTACTACATTTTTTTATAAAAAAAAAAATTATTCTCTATAATCGGTTGGCATTCAGCAGCAGCAATAGGCCAGCAGGCTGATGGTGTGGCAGGGCTCGGGCTCAACGTTCGGAGAGCTGGCAGCAGGAGGGAGAAGCAAGTCACAAGGTTGCAACCCAGAGCAGTAGACTTGCTTGTCTCAGCAGAGTAAACATCACCCCTCGTCTGCACACAGTAATGACTAACAGCGGAGGACGTGAACAGAAATACTATAAGGATTACTGCCTTGTCCTGCCAGACCCCACGCATGCCTTCCTTATAATCTTCGAGCTTTTTGCATTCCTAAAACCAAGCAGAGTCCTGCCAGGATTGTTTCAGGCACTTGGAAGTCTTCTTACCTCTGCTCCTGTTTGTTTACGGTAACATAACCACGTTCAGAAGGCCGCTGAACTTAATCAGAGGAAAGACAGATAAGTATAGTGTTTTAGTGGTGCAGGAATCTTCACCGGTGTTTGTTTTTGATGAGGCGCGGTTGGAGCTCCAGCGCGCTGACCATCATGCGCGCCAACTTATCAGACTAATCAGGAGCAGTCGAAAGGCAGCATAACAACAGGAAATTATGAGTGATTGGGAGCATCTTGAGATCTGACCCCGAGTTGTTTGACTGATTTTCTTTTAATTGGTTGTCGTCTCCCACTTGACACCATCAAAGCTTCACTCTGGAGGTGAGGCCGTTGAAATGGTTCTGTAATAATGCGGCGAATAAGATAAGACGTGCCGCTTTAGAGGCATTTTAGGAAGTGATTGAAATCATAAAATAGTCACCAGATTACCGCCTTAACGTTAATGAAGAAACCCTAAGATAGCGCAGTTGCACACTGGAGTCATATATTTACACTTTTTCACTTTGTAGTATTTTTTTTCCTCGCAGTTGCCACAAATTTATACCTTAATGTTGTAAATCTTTAAAACTCGCGAGACGGCAAAATGAAAGGAAGCTGTTAAAACATCAGCAAACAATTTATTGAGTTGAGCTTATGGCTATATCTTTATTTGTCTTCAGTGGTACTCATAACATATTCAGCACCTCTTTTAGTGGTATGCTGCAAATTGACTATATCAGAACCATCTGTTGTTCTAATCTTTACTGTTTACCTCAGCTCTCAGGCTTCAGCTTTACTGTGCCTAAAGGGAAATTTGTCTTAGAATGCTCTCACACTCAATTGTGAGGGATACATAAAACAGAAAACGAATTTCATCAATAAATGAAGCAGATGCTAATAACTCCTTGATGCCATTGTTAAAGACATATGTCTCACGGACTGTCAAACAGGAAGGGTTGTGGAAAGACACATAATTACAAGTTTTTAAATAGAGTAGTGCAGAAGAAAATTTATTTCAGCATTTGCAGCTGCACATTTTTTGGTTTTCCTCCGCCTTTGCAAAATAGTTCAAGCTCAGTTAGATTGGATGGAAAATATTTGTGAACATCACATTTCCAGTCTTACCACTGATTTTGAATTGGATTATGATCTGAATTTTGGATTAGGCCATCCTAACATATGTTGGTCTAATCCGTTGCATTGCAGCTTTAGCAGTGTGTTTCAGACTGTTGCCCTGCAGTAAGGTAAACCTGCCCCACACTCTCAAGTCTTTTGCAGCCTCTGGCTTCATCTTGTTCTCCCATCAACTCTGACCGACTTCCTCATCCTTCCTGGAGAAAGGCATCTTCACAGCATGACGCTGCCACCACAGTGTCTCACTGTGTTCCTGCCATATTTGTGGTCACACATCACAATATTTGCACATTTGGTGGTGAGTGATAGCTGTCCTTACAACACCTGAGCCAGGGATCTCTGCAGCTCCTTCTCTCATTTTTCATCTCTAAAGTGGAAGGTAATGTCTTTATTGGTTTACAGCTGTACCATATTCTTTCAATTATTTTTTTATGTTAAAAGGTGCTTTGTTAGAGGTCTAGTGCTTGCGATATTCTCTTGAGTTTATTGCTGACCTGTCAGCTGTATTACTTGCTCTTCATTGAGCTGTTTGTTTACTAGCATTCTCTAAAATACCCCCGAGGTGTATTTAAAGTGAGATTAAATTACACAAAGGTGGACCCCATTTACTAATCATGCTACTCTGAAAGGCAATTCTTTATAGATATTCATTTAAAAGACACATGTTGAAAATAATGCATCGTTTTCCTTCCATTTTACTCTTGTGCCCCTTTTTCTGTTCACCACATAAAATGTCAATAAAAGACATTACCGTAGAACTTGTGGATATAGATTGGAAAAATCTGAACAACCTCAGTTTCTACGAAGACTTTTGCATGACCCTGTAATGCCTGTAGCTCCACCTTTTGTATAATCCATTAAGGATGTTTAATTTAGGAGGGTTTTTTTGCAGTTTTGCACATAGTGGAATGTACAAATGCAGCCCGGGTTTGCTTGCATTTAAATTAGCCAGCAAACTTTACTGCAGAAACATTTATAATATCCTGCTTAGCATATTAAAGAAAGAATCCTGTACCCTTTTGTAGTGGGGATGTAGTTACTTCAGGGATGACGCATTTGTTTAGTGGAGACATTTAGAGCCTGTTAATGTGTGTCTTATTGCGATCTGCAAACAGAAAAAGCCCATTTAGCTGCTGTTTACAGCTTAAAGGTTTATCAAAGTAAAATCCTCTGTGAGTGAGAGCATCTGTATCAAGCCACTCAGGAGCAGCAGTTTTGTCATCTTGCTGCACGGAAGCTGGTGATTGGCAAAGGTTGAGGACATTGTTGTAATACAAAGAGAGGCACAGCCCTGGAATTTGCATGGCTAGGGGGAGCTGCCTGGGACTCGGCGAAGACAAGTGTTTGCCATGCCTAGTGATGTGCGAGACAGAGTTAGCTGAAGATTATTGTTAGCATACTGAGAAAAAATCATGAATTCCAATGATTCCCCAAAGCGCAGAGAGACAGTTTGCTGGGATTGTGCCTTTACCCCCCTCTGTCTGTGTGTGTCACTGCAGACTGCTGTCCTCGCTGATAATTCCAGGTTGAGGTGAGCTGATGGTGTCCCACAGTCTAGTGTTTCAACGTATGATAATAAGCAGCGAATGCTGGTTTTTGGTTACAAGTAGATGTAATGTTTGAGGGACAAACTAAACAATAAATACGCCTGGTACCGCATATAACACCCTACAGAAATGGGGATGAAAAAAAAAAACACAGATGATGTTAAAAAATTCATCCTTTTGAGCCTTTTTAATATGTGTTAAGGCGTAGCATGTGAGACGTCTCAGCTCCATTAATTTCAGCACATCAAAGACATGCCTCCTCCCAAAGCTGGTGTAGTCTTTAGAAGGGCTCATCATCCCCAATCACACATTCACCCAAGGATGTCGTGAAGAATACACGCAACTCTATAATTTAGTTCATTAAAACCTGACTAATATGGGTTGGTCAACACCCCGGCTAAGCGCTGTGCCGTGATGGGGTTTGCAGCTGGTAGTCCTTGTCCCTCGTTGACCTGTTTTGTTAACTCTGCTGCTGTATTTCACTGCCTGATTAGATGTCACTCAATTAAAAGCACATTTCTGCCAGGAGAGGAGCCTCTCTAGTTGCCATGGATGCTGTGTGAAAGGTAGCCGAGCTGTGTAATGTTTCCCAGAGCGCCATAATGAAATACCCACACTTGTGTAAAGGAAGCACACATACAACCCAAACTTTCACACCCAATCAGTGAAAGTTGTGTGTCTGACTTTTTTTTTTTTTTTTTTTTTTTAGTTACAATGAAAAATTACAAAGGATGTGCATAGTAAGTCACAGAGGACTCAGCCGTTTTATAGTCAGCTATGAGGAGGCACAAGGATTAATAGACCTCTCCTAATATGCATCGCATTGGTGGTCCCTGAACAGCCTGATCAGGTAAGGCCCAGGGAAGCAAGGATCATTTATAAGTGGTTCATTATTTTACCTTCAGATTTCTCTGTCTGGCATTGATTTAATAAACACTGATGTATCTCCTTGTAGAGGAGAAGTGCCATTTTTCATTTCCCAGATTTGCTATCTTTGTTATCGTGGTTATCTGTTGAGCTCTGCCATTTCAGCGGTAATACGCTCCCAATCTCAACTGCATGCAGGAGGACGGAAAATAGAGCAATTCTTCTTTGGCAGATATTCCTTTTAATGCTTGCAGAAAGCCTCTTGAAAAACGAAGAAAATATATACCGCCTCTTGTGTCTTTGACTCGGTGCGCGTGCGTCCAGACTTGGCTTTGTAAATGAACTGGATGTTTAATGAAGTTCCTCCAAAGTGATGTGATTAGCCATGATAGGATTCAACAATGTGTGACATCAACAGTGAGGTACAATAATTAATGATCTATCAGTGTGTTCTGATGATTAATGTATTTGTTTTTGCAGTTTGATGGACCCACAAACTGTGTGAAAGAGACAATGAGCTCCGGCGCTGTGTATTCCCTGTGGTGAAGACAGGCAAAAGAACAGAGGCGCACCATAAAAGCAAAGAAAAAAGGCAATGAAAGGAGAAAAGGAAAAGGAAAAACAGGCTCTTTATTATTTAGGTTAACTGTCAGTAAAGGATTGTGCCCCTCCCCTGCTGTTTTTGTAACTGAGAAGCTTGTTGAGATTGTTGTATTTTTTTTTTTTTTTTTTGGCTTCAAAGGATGCTTCCCTGAAGTGTTAAAAGCAGTTTGTGGTCAGATTAGGTGTGTATGGCTGGAGCATCAAATCGAGATGAAAATGAAATGGAATGATCAATTTGCCCTGCTTTAATCCCTCCTCTCTAGCTGCATCCCATCGATTTTCTTGTTCAGCGTCCCTGATAACAAGAATCATTTAAAGGTCACATTTTGATGTGTTGTCAAAAAGAAAACATTCTTAATGCATTGTGAGTGGCCTTTAAAGCTTATGTTTGTCAGAAAGCGCATGCTGAATCTTGGCACCTCAGACAGATTTTATAGAAAACAGGCACCAAATCGCCTCAGACGCGTTGTCTCTCGGTTCCCAAAGCAGATAACACTTTTAATGAACTTTTTTTTTTTTTTTTTTTTTTAAATCCTAAGATCATTTCAATTAAAAAAATACTTCTCTTAAAATGGCGAGTTTCCATTTTAAATGATGTGTACCAAATTGATTTCCACCCAAGCATGCGTTTTTAATTCATTCGAGGATTGCTGACTTTTCAGTACTCATTTGTGACGCAGTTTCTTAAATTAGCTCGGTGCATGTTATCCTGATGAGGTAATCAGAAGACAACATCATGGCCAGTTTTCTGCTCACAACCTGGAGCCTTGCATTTATGTCAGGTGGTGGGTTTTGCTAGAAGCGACATAAAAAAAATAGATTGCACTGTGCAAATGCACTAAAGCACAAAAAACCTGATTCTTGGAGATGTATACTTTAGTCTGATTAAGCTAAAATGTAAGTGTTATTTTTCATGTAACCAATATTACAATTTAAGAAGAAAAGCACAATTAACAACTGTAAAGTTTAGTGGGGGCAGCATCATGCTTAGGGTGTGTTTTTCTTTTTATGGAATAATGAGGAAAGGACATTATGTGGACCAAAACTTTGACCCGTTATACACTTTGAAGATACAGTGCCCACAAATAAGTTAGCGTTGCTAAGAACATGTATATGTAAACTTAAAGAAACAAACTTGACTTACAAAAGTTACTCTAGTTGTTAGGGAGAAAGAGCAAAACTATTTGTAGAAGCAATCACATTCATAAATATGAGCAGTATGGAAATATGTTAACCACTGAATTTGAAGAAAGTAAAAAAAAAAAAATGATTAAAAAAAAAATCCTTTCTCATTATTCAAACATAAATAAGTTTAGAAATCTTACCTGATATAAAACAGGTAATTTTTAGTCTCATTGAATGTGAGACAAAAACGTTGTCTCTTTATATTGTGCATCTGGTTTCAGGTAGACATGTTATTATATGATGCAGTAGCTAAAGCTAGAAGGACCCTGGTTTTAACAAACATCCTGTGCTGACCTTTACTTGCTCCAGCTGTAGGATATAAGGCTGTGCATCATGGACCACTGCCTCAGGCGCTTAGGATACTTAGGGGGGGAATTTCTTCAGGGAGACTCTGATCAAACAGAAAGCATGCACAGTTATCAAAGCTGTTGCACTTTGGTTTATAGAGTTTTGTCTACAAGCCAACCATTACACTTCTTTCATATATTATAGATTACCTTCAAGTGTATTTCACTCTGTGACAAACAAATCAAATATATGAAATCAGAGGAAAGCATTGTGAATTCAGCTCATAAAATGTAAAACTAGAAAATATGCTTCTAATTCCTTAAGTGAGTATACAAAAATGACTTTTTCAGGTTTGATTATCGAAGGCAAACATCCAACGTCGATGGCTGAAAACCCACCTTAACACGAAACGTATTAGCAGGTTCCAGATGAATATTTTCTTCAAGTGCCGTGGGTGCAGGCTTTAGTATTGGCCAATCACATCAACTTCTCTCACCGTCATTAAAATCAGTAGACAGTTTAATGGGTGGGAGAGGAACATACAAGCCTGCTTCTCAGAGGGAAACAGAAAGATTTCTCTGGAGGTGTGCACTTTCCAAAGCAATGTACAAAATGTCCCAAACATACATTAACATCCTAGAGCAATTTACTGGAAAATTACAGCAGTGGCACACAAGTTAATGTGATTGTGGCTGATAACAATGAGCACAAACATTGTGCACAAAAGCACATTAAGCATTAAACAGATTAAATCATGGTATATATGAATATATATA
>CAEGAE010013368.1:0-118355 GCA_903067095.1 Girardinus metallicus | reverse complement strand
ATTGGGATGGTGATGATCATTGACTCGTCGCAAATAAACGTCTTCCTCATTTTCCTGTAAAGCCATAAAATGTTAATTCCTCACATTTGCTGATAGTGATCAGTTACTAAAGTTTTCACTGATGCCAGCTTCACCTTTCCGTTGTTCCTTTGCTTGATTTAGACATGAAATTTGCAGCTTTGCCTCATTTGTCCAACGAGGAAATGACCTCAAGTGTCAATTGTCTTCCCTCGCTGACTTTCCATCTTCATGCAACACCCCCACCATCTCTCACAACCACATGAAGGTTTGCAACCAAACAGACTTAGAAAAACGTATATACTTTTAAAAGGTGAGACTGTTTATGCAGAATGAGTTTATTTCTGTAGGGTGCATCTCTTTTAGTAAGGGAAACATAAAAAAAGTGCAGAAAGTGCAGAGTTTGATTAAATGAAGCAGTTTTGCAGAGAGGAGTGTCAGGTTGAGGAAGTTAAAGTGGGTAATGACCTCATGTGTGTTTTAGGGAAGTAAAATAATGGCTGTACAGTGACGCCTTGCTTGAGACAGACAGCGAAATAGATTCTGCTTGAGTGAAACGCGGTAAGTTATTGTTTTAAATTGACTTTTATTTCCTAATAAGACGGCTGAGAGGTTTCTTGAACAATTTCATATTACAAGCAGTTTATGATATGTATATGTATCTTAGACATTTGTTTTCATGTATAATTATAAAGCTATGTTGCAAATTTCGTAACAAAATATTGTAGCATTAACAAGTTTCATTTTTCTGGTTAAGAGTTGTTTTGCTATTGAAGCTTTTAGCACCATTTTTGTTTTTTTGTTTTTTATCAAAAATGAGCTAAATTAGTTTGTGAATTTTATCCTATTAACCAAAGCCAACAATAATATAAATGTCTTCCTATTTTAAATTTTGTAAATTTTGTAAATGACCGTTGAATGCAAAGACAAAAATTTTCTTAGGACTAACCACATAAAAGCATTTATTATATCAACCTTAAATAACAGGAAATAGAAGGTCACCATTATGGAGTCACAGTTGCTTTTTTCTAAAATCCTACGCAGTCATTCTATGTTCTAGAAATATGTAAATTAGTCAAGTCTTTTTTCTTAAGTATATGTCTTACTGGAGTGCACGATACAAGAACATCTCAATGAATCAGAAAATGTTTGAAAAGTTTGTTGATTTGAATATTTCAGGTTAAACAGTTTAAACTCTTATATAACATTGATTAATCTGAAAAATCAGTTTCTCAATTAGAGAGGAAACAAAGTATAATGTTTAATAAAGAAATGTTGGCCTCCTCAAAAGTATGCCCATGCACAGTCTGCCCTCAAGCCTTGGCCTCAGCTCATTTTACATAAATAACTGCATCAGTCAGTGCAGAATGATTTGGGGGCAATGAGCTTGTGGCCCTGCTGAGGGGTTAAAGAAGCTCTGGTTGCTTTAATAGTGGCTTCAGGTCATCTACATTGTTAAGTTTAGAGTCTTTCTTCTTCTGGGATTCTATGGTCAATAAAGCAGGTATTGGTATTTTTGTCAGTCTTTCTGATGAATAAAATCAGTACCTTGAGAAGATTTGGTAGCAAAGTGAAGCATAAAGTCGTCTAAAAATTTATACTAGAGGGCTGTGCCGATTTTGAACGTGACACAACACAGTGAGAGAAGAGCTGGGAATGACATGATACGCTTACATCACTGGTTGTGGAAACTCCACTCTGGATTCAAAGCATCAAGGATTCTGTAGATGTTTTGGACTCTTCTGAGTTCCTCTGTTTTTTTCTTCAAAGGTTTTGTTGTTATTTGAAAGTAGTTTGACAGGAAAGAGGGTGATATATGCGGCAAATGTCACCAAGCCAGGAAACGAACCTGCGACCAGCGCCATGATGACTCGTGATTTGCCCCTGCGCCACGACAGCACCCCGTCTGTTGACCGTTAAGATTGTGCAGGACACAGCATAATATTTCCACCTCTTAAATAATTGTGTTTTTTCTTTTGTGTAATATTTCTTAAATTTTTCACTTTTCAGAAAACATGAACCTCAAAATTAACAGCCCTAAATATACTAAATCGCTCAGTACTTTTTGACTCTGCCCTCATATGTTTGATTATTTAATTGAATTTCTAATGTTCTATTTTACAGAAGTGTAGATTTACCTGCAGTTTTTCAGGACAATCTAACAACATCTTTAAGTTAAAATTGTCACATTTTGATAACACTGCTAAAACGAAACAGAAGCACATAAATGGAGAAATTGGAGGCACTGCGTGGCGTAGCGGTAGAGCGGACCCATTTACTTACAGAGGCTATAGTCTTTGATGAGGCCATCCTGGGTTTGATTACAGACCTTTGCTGCATGTCGTCCCCTTTGCCTTTCCTGTCTGGTAACTGTCAAAAAAGTGAGAAAAAACAACAACTTTTAAAAACAGCACTGTTTATATAGATAACTATGAGTTTATTTCTTTAGGCTAAAGAAGCACCATGGCCTCTGCTGATGTAGACATGGACATCCATGAGGAAGATGTACCACTGCAAATGGGAAGGAGACAATGTCCTCCTCCGCCGAGTCAGATCCGATATTACCAGGCTACAGAGATGCTGCCGGAACAAAAAGGTCAACTGCACGACCTGCTACAAAAACAACCAGCTGTGTTGGGGGTAAGAATGTGGAAAATAAGTAAAAGAAAAAAAAAAGTCTGCTCTCTTTAAATTACAATCACACAGAAACGCCTTATACGACCATAATCAAATCTGGCAAAATCTGGAAATTTGATAATTTTGTAACATGTGGTTTAAATAGACACTAAAGATCACCGGCTTCACCTGTGATTTGTGCACTTCTGGTTATCTAGTGAGTAATTTAAAAAATAGGAAATTTTTCTGGACTCATGATGGACCTCTGCACGTTTTATCCACTGGTGTTGCAGGATTTTGAACTGTCTGGAAAAGAGACATTTGAAAAGTTCTGTGGGAGAAAACAGTTAAACTTTATAAGAAAATTATATAAAGAAAAGTAGATTTTTGATACTAAGCAATGATGTAGCAACAAATAATGTAATAATAGTCAATAATTTGATAGTTTTGTTAATTTAAATGCAATAAAGCAAATAGCATAATAACTTCATAGTAATTGGGTTTTTTTTTATTCAATTATATGAGAAATGGTAAAGTTACTGGTCAGTATACACTAAGTAAACAAATGATCACTATTCTCAACATCTCAAACTATCAAAAATAATTATGTTAATTATTTGAATTTTATTCCTCAATATATGGAATTATACATGAAAACATATAAGGAACTAAACAATATTCTAAATAATCTTTTGTACAAAAATCCATCCAATACTTTATTTAAAGACAGTGCAGTAGTAATTAGCTATAACTGTTATAAAAATTTCTCAGGTTCTAAAAAAGAGAAGACAACAAGATAACTTTAGATGACATGCAGAATTCCAAAGGAATAAGTCTAAATGTTATATTAAGGAGACACTTTGAAAATTGGATGCGCAGTCAGGAGAGGAAGAAGAAAGAACAAAAACTGTAACCAATCGGCACCAAGACAGGCCTCAAAATTGTGAAAAGACCAAAATTTTACTTTAAATCTCAAGCCATAAGTCTTTACTAAAGTGCAACCTTTACTATACTGTAATACATTTAAGAGGATCACTGATAGCTGGGGACATTTGAGCTACAAAAGCACAGAAATCTTAGCCGAAACTGACAGCAAGATGGAAGGAGCAGGTTAGAAAATACTGAAGAAAAATGTGACGTACTTGGCAATCCTTGCAAAACAAAGAAGTCAACCTTTCCCTGAGGTACCGCGGCAAATAAATGAAGGTTTTGTTGTCTGTCCAGCTCAACCTTCTAAAGCCTGTTTCCATCAAAACAGACTAAGAACTTTACCAGTTTTCCAAACAGTCATCAAGTTGTCAAAGCAGGCAGCACCAAGAACTGCTTATGTACGTTTTTAATCAGGTTTGATTGGTTGACAACTCACCATGAGCAAAATAAAGGTTTTTATATCATAATTCATTTTCTCAAAAAAAAAAAAAAAAGTTGTTTGAAAATTCAGAAATTCTGCCATTGAGGGGACCTTAGATCACTGAGCTCAACAGCCAAATGAGTGTTTCGAACACTCACAGCCTGACAGCCAATACATCGCTCACCAGTAACAGCTGGAGGCTTAATTGTCCTACATATCAGAGCATTGTTTCTAGGACAACGACATGAGGTGAGATTTTCAGATGCGATATGAAGGCGAGCTCGTTCGGAGGTGTGCAGGAGAAGCCTTCAGTCTAAACTGCAGATCTGCTGCACCTACTCAGAAGAAAAAGCACCAAGACTTTGTTAAATATTTCATCTGACAGTCAACAGTGAGATCCAGATTTAGGCTGAGATAACGTGGCAGAGAAAAAAGAAGAACAGAGATGTTTTTTCTGTACTTCTGGGCAGCAGCAAGAGGAAGTTCTTGGGTTAGGTTATATCGAGTCTCATATACGTGCAAAGGCTGCAGCTTCACACTTCATAGTCCAGCACTTCACGAGTATTTAAGAAAAAAAAAACTGTTGTATTACACAATTCACTCAATTTTATTTTTCCCTTCAACTTAGCCCTTTCTGTTTGTTGCTCAGGGTGTGCTGGACTTCTTGTTTCTCACATATAGGTATCACTGGATTGCAATAAAAAAAAAAAAATCTAAACATCTTATACTAAGGGTAATTCATGCACACAAAAATTACCCTTGTGTTTACAGAAAAATATATAGCTAAAACGAAACTACAACAAGAATCTATAATTTCATATCCATGAGAATTTTAAAATGTTAAATAAAAGTTGTTCATGTAACAAAGGTAAGAAGCTAGAAAAAAAATAAATATGCTAGCTTAACTTGACTGAGGAGATGTGAAACACATTAAGATTAAAGTTTTTTTTTCTTTAATCTTAGAAAAAAAGATTAAAGAAGCCTTTAATCTTTAATCTGAGAATATGCTCAGTGTGAGCATATTCTCACACTGAAAACTTCTCTAGATTATGTCTCTGGTGAAAAAATAGGGGATATTTTTTTATAACATCAGCTTTGTCAGAATTAGTAGAATCCATAAACATTCTAATAAAAAAAAAATGCAACTCGTCTCAGTCTATACCTTATTCATCTGATAATTCAGCTGAATAATATGTTTGTTCAACTAAAGCAATTCATTGTTGGATCTTTAAGTAAAATCCAGTTGAAACTGTGTGCAATGTAAGACCAGAATAAATGAAGTTGTGCGATACGAGAGTAGAGAACAAAAAATATTATGAATAATCCAGCAGACCAGTTAGAGATAAAGTTGTGGAGGTTTAAAGCAAGGATTGAGTTAAATCACAAAATCTGAATGTTTTTCAAAATCTGTTCAAGAAAATAGCGTGCCAGTCTTATAAAACTACCAAGACATGACTGTCCACCTAAAGTCACTGGATGAGCAAGGAAAGCATTTACTGGGGAGAACCATAGCTACTCTGGAGGGGCTGCAGAGATCTACAGCTCTGCTGGAAAGAAAGAGTTCACACAAGTGGAATTCTCTGGACTTTATGGTAGAGTGACAAGACAAAAGCTATTGTTGGCAGAAAGTTGTCAGAAGTCCAGTTTGAAGTTACTACAAACCGTGAAGGGGGCATAAGAAACATGTGTAAGAAAACGCTCTTGTCAATAAAGAAATGTCCACACATGGAAAAGTGCAAAAACTACGTATCTCCCTGAACACACCACGCTGAACCGTAGTGGTAGCAACATCATGCTGTGAGGCAATTCTAGAACGAAAACCTGTTCAAAAGCTGCAAAACGTGTTGGAATAATCTTCAAACCCACATTTCAGGTTATGATAGTAACATATGATAAGTAGAAATTTTAGGGTTTTTTTTTAACAAATGAGACAAAGCTGCAAGAACCAATACACATACATCTCAGACACTGATCAGCTGGTTGCTTTTAACTTACCACCTCTTAATAAAGACCACAAGATTATTTATTGCTTGCAAGATGACAGAGAATATTATTTTCCATTTCATATTGTGCATCTAAATTAAACAAGACTCCTACTGCTTGCATCAAAAATGCCTGTTCCTTGCATGCTGAGTATTTTTCCACTGAAGTAACCTGTCTGCACAATTCAATGTTATTAATAGTATTACTTGTAGTTATCTACTTTATCTCCTACCTGATCTCATATATGACCGCTTAGTGTGGTAGCTGACACATCTTTTCTTTTTTTTTGTACTTTCAAACTTTTTCTCACAGTCTCTGCAGATAATGAGCGGCATCCTCAGTTTCGCAGTGGGCATACTCTTTGCTGCAACTCATGAAATGCACCAGTCCCTTTTCTCTCTTTTCAGAGTCTCACAGCTGACCGGAGCCCTTGTAAGTCGTTGCTCCTACCAGAACTAAGTCATTAATAAAAAGCATAGCAATAAAAGGAAGTCTAACGTCTACATTCTTCTTCCCTACAGTTTGTAATAGCTGGACTTCTTTCCAACTTGTTGTTCAAATATCCAGCGTTGCTGATGGTGAGAGTTTAACAACTTTTTTAAGCAACAGTAGTTATCTAAAAAACAAAAACAAAAAAAAACTATGTGTGACTTTTTGTCATCACAGGTGTCAATTGCAGTTAACTGCGGCTGCATTGTAGTAGCCATTATTGGTGCAGTTCTGATAAGTGTCGACCTGGCTCAGTGGAATACACAAAATGATCCATTTCTGAAAGTAAGAATAACACCAAAACTGATTCCAATACATTTATCAGCAGAATCTCACATAGACATTTCCATTGTGACAATATTGTATATTAATGATGTTTTTGTTTGACAGATTGAAGCGATGGGGCTGTGCGTGTTGGGACTGGAGGTTTTCCTCTCTGCAGTCCTCTGCTTCTGGTTCTTCAAAGAGAAAAATGCAAAATGATTAAACTGCTTGTATTGTTTAAATTAATCATGTTACAGTGAAGCTATTTGTGCATAGAGAACTGTGGAACTACATGCTTTTAGAGGAGACAGTGACACCTTTTATGCTTTCATGTGTGGCTTTGACTCTGTTGCCTGTGCTAGAGCAAAAGCCCCTGCAGCGCAACCCGGGCTGTGGTCTGCGTCTGATGTTTTGACATGGGCTGCAAAACGCAAGAGCTGCGGTAACCAAACGTCAGTTTCCCTCATGTGAGAGCATAAACCACATTTTAACTCTGCATCTCTTTGAGTAACGGTGATATCGGGTCTCCCTTTGCATTGTGTCTGTACGCAGAGGGCTCTTTGTGTGGTTTCGCGTTCACACTCCAGCAGTGGAAATATTTTTGTCACTTGTTCGGAGGCATATTCACACATTCACACTTCTATCTTTATTAGCCAAAAATTAAAAATAAAAATAAAAAGCTTCAGCAGCAATCTTTAATGTGTTGGAGGAATAGACGCAGAAACAGCTTTAAATTTTTTATTAATCTGTACAAACGTGTAACTCAGAAGTCACCGGAATACAATGCAGCACTGTCTGAAAGTGTCTTCTACTTTATTTGCAAAATACATCTACAATATAAACACATAACTATCTCATTGAATCAAATGTACAGACCTCTGACGTACCATGACATGGACATATAGAAACATAACATCACGTGTTAGTCTAAGTGATTTACAGAACTGTCACAAAATGCTATTTTTCTGTTTGAGTTTAATTAAAGTCTTAGTGCTCCAAAAAACAAATCGTCCTCATTTTCATCTTCTTTTTCTCTTGTGTGAAAGTTGCTGTACGACTTGGAAACTTCACAACTGCAAAAAAGATAGAAAAGAAACATAAATAGCGTCAATGACTATACCTCAAAAATACAGATCGCAGCAGTAAAATTTCTACTTAAGTGAACATGCAACGCTGGACATGCTGAACAAGGACAAAGCAGAGTTTTTGGAAAGGGAAATATCTTCATTTACAAGGTAATGTGATGCTTGAGTGTCACTAAAATAAGCTTCATTTGAGGCTGTGCATAAAAAGTATTAGTCACATCATATTATTATTATTAAGAAAATTAATAATCATAAAGTTTTCTCCTTTAGAGGTAAGTACCCGTTTCTGTGTTACCTTGCAACAATAAACAGCTATAGACAATTCAGGATAATAATATATTTTTGTTCCACTTGAAATTAATTTAAATGGAAAATGGTGTGCACTTGTAAGGCGTTTTATCTTGTCTCCAAAGCGGTTTTCACGACATTCAGGAGTTCTCAACTTTTCACTCACAAATTCCTACCTTTTGAACCTCCTTCTTGTAAAAGTAAGGAGGTTCTTTTACAAGAACTTCCTTACTTGTAAGGAGGTTCTTACAAGTAAGGAGGTTGTAAGAACCTCCTTGCTTGTTCTTACAACAATAACGACCCAAAACTATAAGTATAAAATTGTCAAATGATTAATTCTAATAATAATAATAACAGTAATTATTATTATTATTATTAGCAAAAACAATAATAAATTTCAACTGTATCCAATTCTCACTTTTAATCTCTTTATTTCTGCTCTTTACTTTTGATTTAAATACTATTTTAAAAAGATCTAGTTGCTTGCATTCGCATTTGAATTTTGCTTTAGTTTATAGGTGAAAAAAATATATAAAATACTCTTGAACTAACTAAAACTAAAAATTAGAATAAGAATAATGTCAAGGAGTGCATAGTATATTTTTAATTGGTAAGGAGATAGAGGATGAAAATAAAACTTAAAAAAAAATAAAAATGTAAAAAAAAAAAATTTATCTAACCTAATACAAATATATGCCTAAACAGTAAGAAGAAATTATGAGTAAATACAACAAAATAAAAATCAATATAATGATATTTGTGTATTTAAATCAGGGCAAAGATAGAGAAGTTGACTATTTTTTAAAAAGTGCATATTTTGTTCTTAATGTTCACCTTATTAGAATTAATTTTTATTCCTACAGTGGTCGGTTGAATAAGTTGAATGTTTTTACTCAAAAGCAATACATTTATATTCACTGCAAGGCCATAAAAAAACAGCATGCATGTGTTCAAACATGCAGAACATGAGCTTCTGTCATGTTTTGTGTTTTCCCCCCTGATGTTGGATCCACAGGGAAAAACAGAAAAATGAGGCAGCAGAAAGCCAGAAGCTTACAGGATCACACAGCCAGACAGAGGAAGAGTCTGCTGAATTCATCTGGACACACCATCATGCAAGATGAACGTCGACACCAAAAAAAACAACTTTACCTAGATTAGTACTCAGGTCAGGAGTTAATGTGGTTGGAAAGAGAACAATAAAAAATGTCCACTGCTGTGACTGAGGTTACTTACAGGGCTAAACCCCACCAATCAGACAACTGTGGAGAGGCCGACCGCTACATGAGTGGCTGCTCTCTGGTAAAAGCAGAACAGCAATAAAAATAGAAGTGGTGTGAGAATCTAAAGCCTCAACGAGAATCTAAAGCCCCAAGCTAAACCTCCAGGCGGAAAATGAATTTACAGTAGAGACAGTTATTTTAATAACGACCCAAGTATAAAATTGTCAAATAATTAATTCTAATAATAATAATAATAACAGCAATTATTATTATTATTATTATTATTATTATTATTATTATTAGCAAAAACAAAACAACAATAAATTTCAACTGTATCCAATTCTCACTTTTAAAATGTCTTATTATTATTACAATATTATTATTACTACAATCAGTCCTTGAAAAAAAGGAACAATTCAACAACATCTATAACATCCTGGATTTAAAATCCCTGAATATGACAATGTGTGCAGCCTTAGCTACAGGCTAAACAGAAGGAACATAGACGCTTCTTTATGGGGGTCACATATTTAAAACTGTTTAAATTTGGGTCATACTCTGACTGTTATCAGTAGCTCCATCCAAACAATGTTGTCTGTAGTCTTGTTAAATGTTAAAATACTAAAAGTTCTCCTCTGTTCTTTCTTCTGACTTTTTTTTGTAGCTCTTAAAAGTAAAACTTTTGCCAGGAAACAAAAACGTCCAAAAATGGATGACGTGACTTGAAGTCATTTAACTGTTTGCTCTTCTGCAAACTCTGCATCCTCGTTTGAAAGAATCATAAAATGAACCTCGAATGATCAGAATGCAACACAAAGCACAAAAATAAAGAACATGAATGTGTGACAAAAAATCCCATGTATTCCAAAATTTAGATAATTTATCCTCATCTTACTGTAAAGAAGATGGACGAGAAACGTTGGATCAACACTTTCATTAAACTGTATTACACTTCAGCCACTTCAGCAGAGATTTCCAGAGCAGATTGTGACTGCTCAGGCTCCACATTGTGGCTTTATTGTGGCCAAAAATGAGCCAATAATGTTACACAAGCTTTTAGTTCTCCTTCAGTTACAGTTTTTGTTCAAAATCCAAAAGAGAAGTAAAATTGGACACATTTCAAATATCAGATATTCCTAAAACTCAGTAAGTTATTTTTTTTTCCTCTAAGCCTCATGTAGGTTTTGCAGCTCTAGACAAATTTTATTTAGTAGCACCAGGGGCAAAAATGCTTCTGTTGGACTGGAGCAAGTCAGAAGACATGAGCCCAACTAAAGAGCATCGTTAGAAAAGAAATCCCTGGAAAAATGTGGCGCATTTGCAAACTTTCATCTACAGCACAGAGTGTGACTGCTGCTGTGCTTCACATAAAAAGGCCTAAAGAAACAACAATCAGTCAGACACTTACTGCTGTGATGAATTTGGTGCCCTGCGGCTGGAGGTCTTCATCTTTGTGGAAGATCGGCGTGGAGGTGATGGAGGGAGGAGGCGTGGAGGAGCAGAGGAAATCAGGCGACTCGTTGTTGTTGTTAAACGTCTCCATGACGCTGGGAGGTCCAGGGTTGGTGAGGGTGCTCAGCCCTGTTACACTGTCACTGGAGTTGCACTGGGAGGAGGACGTCTCTGAGCTCTCAGTAACTGGCACAGAAACACACAGAGCAGATTATCCAAGAAAGAAAGTACAAAATATTTGAAGGCAAAAGTTTTCATTTTTCACATGGACTGCGGTAGAGCTAAAGCTTCGGCGTGTGTTTGCGTTTGGCAGCTCCTAGTGGTAGCACCAAAGAAGACACTTTGGAGAACAAAAAATCTGAAAAACATCATTACATTTTTTATCCTGTCAATTTTTCAGCAAATGCTTTGAGAGTTAAAAAAAGAGAGAAGAAAAAGTAAATCGGAAATAATAAAAACATGAGCACTGTAATAATTTCTAAAATCTAACTATTTTATCTAAACATTCAAATCAAGTTGGCACTGACTCATGGAGGGCCTGCTGCTCACGACGTCCTGCTCCAGCTCGTCCTCCTCTATGCAGTCATACGGCCACTGGGCGAAGGACGCCACGCTGCCCATCGGGTACAGGTGTGGGTGAGGGTGGGACGGCGAGGAGTACAGATGGAGGTTGAGGGAGCCCAGGAGGGAGGAGGATGACTGGCTGCTGGAGGAGGAGGTGCTGCTGTTGGAGATGGTGGAGTGGGGCCTCTTAAACGCAGCACAGTGCTCGAACGACGACACCGCGATGGATGCCCGCGTCCGACACTCTGTGGGTAGAAAAGAGAACAGAGACGAGGCTTGAATTGAAAAGGCAAAAGTAATTCCCAGTGTTGAGAAAGGAAACTAATTTTCTGACATGAATTAGGTAATGCTTTTAAAGATAATTTTGATTTGGCTTTAGTAAAAAAAAAAAATGTTTAAACTTTATGATTTTTGATACAGCGGTTCTGTAGGGTTTGATCAGAGAGTTTGTCCAATAGCTTGCCAAAGACTAACTGGGTGTTAAAAACATTAATTCTCAAACGTTTGATTTGTTTTACATTTTTACACATTTCCTTTACATATTTACTTTGACTGGTTAAAAATGAAGTTATCTGAATGAGTTTAATAAGACGCATAGTGTGGATAAAATGTTGACCACTCACACCTTATCTACAGAACCTGTCCTTGGAAAAATCTAAACTGTCCCTTTAAGGCTACAAAGGAAAAAGGAAGATGAGTAAAAACAGATTAAAAGAGCACAGCTCACCTGTCCCTTTCATGATGTAGTCAATGGCTCTATCACTGATGGCTGCATCACTGGGCTTAATGTCCATGAAAGGTTTATTTCCAATCCCCATGGAAACCATCTCCTGCATACGCAGCTCTACAGTGAATAAAAACGAAAACAAAAACAAACAAAAAACCAAGAATTGGATATTATTTTCACCTGAAAAGAATCAGGCCACAATCACAGGAATTCTAAATTATATTTTGAGACATCTGCATGAAAGTTAAAATATACTTCAAGACTATAAATGATCTTAGCACAAGAAATACAAATTGGAAAGGATGAAATGAATCCATGTCGGGTGGAAGAAAATTGCTACTGGAAGAATAACTTCTGGATTGTTGGCAACAAATCCACTGTCTTCTCCTAACATTGTCTAGTCATAGTGAGCAACTTAGCAATATTTTTTGACTTGTTTTTAGCAAATCGGTGTAAAATTAGTCACAGATTTTATGTGCTGTATGGACACTTTTTATTTGACTTTTTACCCCACCTCTATTTCTGAGGGCCTGCCTCCAGAGGATCTTCCCAATAATAGCCGTCCATACTGCCTTGACCTCAGCCGAGCTGGCCTGTAGTATAAACGTGTCCTGGGACTTCCTCCGACGGAACCAGATCTCAAAGCGAAGGCCGCTGTCACCAACATTTTCCGTCATACCTATTTCTGCTGTCTGCACAGGAAAACACAGAAAAGATTAACTCAAGTCAGTAAAAAATGACAGAAATACATTTGGAAAACCCTGAAATTTTACTTTGAAGGACTGCTTGTAGATGTAAATGTCGTATCCTCCCTCTATTTTCTTGGTCTTGCTGAAGAGGATGAGGTCCTCAAACAAGAAGACGTGGCGAAGGTATTTCCTGCGTCCACACCAAACGATGAACTCATCCTGGCAGCGGAGCTGACCCTGCTCTTTCAGGTTCACCTGGAGAGGAAACATGGCCGCTCACATGCGTCACAGAGAACAATGCAGTTCCTCATCGGGTGAAAACAAGATGACTTCCATTTCAGAAAGTAGCTCTGATGACCCCTCAGTCACCTTAGTTATAGAGATGTGATCTAATTCCCTGGGTACTCACATCGCAGCCACGGATTGCATCCATCGCCAGCAGGTCGTTCCCGTGGCGAAGCTGAAACCTCACCATCTCCTCAGCGGTGCGAAGGTCACTCAGCTCCTGCTCCTGAGAGTAGCTGCACTCCTTTATCAGATCTTTGAGCAGCAGTGCATATTTGCTCATCCTCTGAATGGGCTTCAGCAGGTAGGACGCCAAATCCATCTTGTCTCCCAGCTCCAGCTGCTTATTCTAGACAAACAGATAGAGGAAGGCAGTTCAAACTTTTTTATCAACAGGTTTCTTTATGGCATGGTGATGTGACCTGTAGCTCAACTCTGGGGCCATGAGGAATGTGACAAGAGCAGGTTTAAACGCACCTTAAAGAACTCATGGCCATGGCTGCTGAGCAGAGCATCTGACTGTGGCTTATTCTTGCTGTACAGAGCGTACATTCCAAACTGATCCTCCTGCACCCAACGTGAATCAGTTACCACAACGTCTACATCACAGAGCAAGCTGTCATTTCAGCTGACAAACACATTAAAAGACCAAGACCTCAGACCTCTGAGTATGCTGGGAGGCACGTGAATTATAGAAAAATTAGAAACTATTTCTAATTACGTACTTAAATCCAACGATGCTTTAAGCAGAATTTTAAAAGTAAAACTAAAAACACAGAACCTATCAATTTTAATTATTAATTAAAGCTAATAAGTTGAAGAATTATAGAAAGAAAAAATTTTGGAAAAAAATAAAACCTGAAAAATATTGGAAAAATGTAAAACTGAGATGAGGATAAACAACTTGGCAGATAAACACATGCAAATAAAATGTGGGAAATAAAATAAAAACAAATGATAAAAAATGAAATAAGGATCACAATTAATAGGAAAACAAAGAACATGACATACAGATTCAATGAATTTGAAAAGTAGAAACCAAGTACATGAACTGAAATAATAATGAAAATGTAATTTAATTTAATTTCTATATTCCAACCTCTTTCAATTATATATGATATATTGCTTTAAACCTTCTTATTCATGCCTGATATATTTAAATTTTTTGCTTATACACTATTAGTATAGTATGCTGGCGTATTTTGACAGATTTCAGCTCTCAGTTGTTGATACATTTATTTCCTAATATTTTCATCTATTTTAAGAGAGCTTTGACTTGATTTACGTCTCATTCTCACTCAGTGCACCTTTACAGAGACCTCCACTTACATGCCGCAGGAAACAGCTGCTGATGCTCAGCGGAGAGTGAGCGCTGGCCTCCAGCTCCTTCAGGAAGTACTGGCTGTGGAAGTCCCACAGTTTTTCCAGGTTCCCAAAAATTATGCTGCGCTTCCCTCGCAGGTCCTGCGGCAAGTCAAGACGCTCCATCTCAGGGAAATAGTGCTCAATGATGTAGCTGAGAGAGCGAACATACTCCCTCTCTGTGGAAATCATTTCATCCATAATGTGCTGAACTTTACTGGGAAACACAAACATGTGAATGATAAGCACATAATGCAACTTACTGCGTTAATGTGAAGTTATTGCCTGAATAACTGGGTTATACTGTCACCTGCTCTGTTTCTTGCCATCTCCTTCACTGCGCCTGTTGTGTGTCCTTGAAGGTGTGGACATGCTGCGGCTGCGTCCCAAAGCGGGACTGGTCACATCGGGCCTCAGCAGCTTCTTCTCTGCCGACACATTATTGGCAACCTCCAAGCCCTTGATGTAGACCCCCGTGTAGCCGTGAATGTGGCTGATGTCTGAGTGGCTGCCGTCCCTCGGGGTCAGCTCGTAGCTCATGGTCTTCTTCATGATCTTCTTCATCGGGTGCTTTCGGAGCCGAGTGGCCTTGGAGTACACTGGCTCAGAGTGGCAGGAGACGGTCGAGTCGATGGTGCAGTCGCTGTCTGTGTCATCGAGAGTGCATGAGCTCTGCCCCAACTTGTTTTCTCTGTCCACAGGGAACGTGAAGTGCGATGGAGGTGAGATGGAGCCGGAGGGGCTCCTCGAAAAAGGTTCAGCAGAGAGACTCTTGCTGTCCTCAAATGTAAGTGAGGTAATAGCTCCAGGTAAGTGCAGACATCCATTAGCTCCAGGAAGTTCTGGGGGCACCACACAGCTTTCTGCAGCCGATAAGGAATCCCCCGTGCCGACAGCGCCAGAGTTCTGGTCTGACATCGAGGCTCGAGCCAATGTCGCTTCCAGCTGCCGTTTGGTCTGCTGGCATTTGTGCCACATGGAATTCCACTGCTGCAGCTGCTGGGGGCTCTCCAGCGAGAGCACCATGTTGTTGAGAGTGCTGAAGTTGTCCATGGAGAATTTAGATGCTTCCGTGCAGTAATCCTGCAGGATTTTCACCACAGACGGTGAAAATGTCTGATTGGGGCCGTCCAAACTCAGCTGGTGGAAATAATCCTGACAGTGCTCTATCCACTGCTGCGCCTAAACATGTGAGGGAAAGCATTTCACTTGTAGAACAAAAGCATGAGCTGAAAGCTGCATTTTGGGTTTATTCAAATTACTAACAGCTGATAATGATTTGATAATTTGAAACATTTAACTGTGACAAAAATCAGGAAAAAACAAGAAAAAATTCTGTATACTTTTCATAGCAATGCATAGTGAATTAAATATGAATATATTTTCTTAAAATTGTATGTCTAGAAAAAATACTAATGTATCACTTGACTTTAGGCAGAATTTAAAAATGATTTCTGAAACTCACCGAGTCATAGAACTCGTACAGGTTTGTCAGGACTTCTAACTTAGCCTTCCTCTCCTGCACTCTGCTTAAGTCGGACCCCAGACGTTGTTTAAAGTTGCAAGCAGCCGATTCTGGAAGGGAGCTGGGATTCTGTTTCAGGAGCCTCGTCTGGAACTGTCAGGAAAAAATAATGCATGAGAATGATGTGTCTCAGAACAGCCTGTAAGAGATAGTTTGGATTTTTCAGATGGGCTTTCAATGAAAAGACATGAGTAGTCAGTGTACTACATGCAGCAGGCAACAGAATTGGAGAATTGGTAAAAAAAAATTTGCCCAGAAGTGTTAAGCTAAAGGCTTCTCTGAATGGGAGGAAAACTGGAATAGGTTTTAGCCTTCAAGCATTTATTTTCCTTTTCCAGGTAATACTGTAGGTAAGATCCTGACTCCTCATGTCTACCACAACATGATTCAACAGACCCATGCAGAGGTCATTTTTTTTGTAGTTTTTATTTACCTCTGACTCCTCCAGAAACTGCTCCAAACTCTCCCTCATCTCTTTTATTTTGTCCGTAGACAAAGTTACAGATTCCAGAGGTAGAAGATGCTTCTCTCCCTCTACGCTAAACCAGCGTTTTATCTAGAAAGAAAAACACATTGTTCATCCAATTAGTTTTTTTTTTTTTATCAACATCAAACAGTATTAAAGGATTTAGTGGAAAGGGATGTCTGAATCTGAACTCACCTGTTGTGTCTGCTCCTCGAACTTGTGAAGCTCCAGCAGATCCTCCAACTCTTTCTGCGACTTGTTGGACAGGATTACCAGTTTATGAACCTCTTCATCTACTTGGTTGTAGAGTGCATTCAACATCTCAATTGCATCTCTGAAAAGCAAAATCACTACATTTGGTAATTTACATTTTCACGTCACGGGTCCCAAGTTGAGTCTAATTGTACCTGTAGTTTTCATTCTCACACGCGTCCTCCTTCCTGATGCGAGCGAGAACAGTTCCTCCTTCCAGACGCAGTCTGTTCAGACGGGTGTCGTCTAGTACACTCTTCATGAGATGCCTCTGCTGTTCCAACACCTCAGACACCTCCTGAGTGGCAAATTAACGGATTTCACAAAGGATCGGTCGGAAGGTTTTAACATTTACTGATACAAACACAAACTTCTCTACATTTTGGTGGGATTTTATCAGATAGACTTACACAAAGTTGTTCATGATAGTGAAGTAATAGGGGAGTAATATGGTTGTCAGTTATTTACTAATAAAAATCTGACAAGTGTGGTGTGCATATTTTATTTAGCTGCTACGTATCAATACTTTGTAAAACCACCCTTTTAGATGCAAAAAGTGGGAATACTTTTGAATTGCACTGTGTATTAAGTAATAAAGTCAGGGTTAAGAAAAAAACATCAGACACTCAAATTTGTCCCTTGAGGGCTCTCCCAGATGTTTCACAAGCACACAAAGCTTTTTATTGTATTCAAGTGAGAGCTTTACCTGAGAGGTCTTGAGGTCTCCAGATACACTCAGTGTCCTGATGGACTCCTGGAGGAAGCTGATGGCTGCACTGCAGCTGCTGGCAAAGGGCTCAATTTTCTGCAGGGAACAGAAAAGAAAACAAACCGAGACAGCCGTGGATTAATAGCATTAACACAGTCAAAACGAAACTATTGCCACACGTGAAACCAATCATGCTTCAACAAGCTCGCAGGCTTTTCCCTACAATTGTTTGCAACATTACAATGATCTTCCTTTGTATTTTTATTTGCAATAAAAAACTAAATAGTGCTAACAACAAAAAAGAAAACATATATTTGTTAAAAGCTTCTTGAGCCTTGTAAAACCGGGTTAACAGATGTATTTACGATTCTGGCAACAGAAAAGGTGCCTGCGTCAGACGCACTTGTCTGAAGCTGATCCAGTGGTTGTGGTCGTAATGATAGGTGCCCTCCAGGTCTCGTGTCAGCTGGGTTTGGTCGATGTGCTTCAGCAGCGCCTTCAGGGATGAAAGCGTCTCAATCTGAGCCAAGGAGCAAAAAAAAAAAAAAAAAACGTCTGAGTCAAGAGCATGCCACTAGTCTCGCCTCAGAGGAATAGCAGATTTAAATGCCTGCAGGTCAATTCCTGCACCCAACTAATCTCAATTATCAGATCATGTAGTGAAAAGATGAATGACGAACAACCAGATATCTTTCGTATAAATAAGTAAAACAATTAGACATCACTTTTACCTGTAGGCCAATATCCCTGTCCAGTTTGGCTGATCCGTCTTTGTCCACCAAGAACAGGATTGAATAAAGTGCATTTGGTACTAAAGCCTGAGAAAATCAAGGAAAAACTCCAAATGAAAACAATGCATTATATCCCCATATAAGTTTCTCAGAATGAGAGAAAAAACAAAAAAAGGACAATCTTACATCACATAGAGAAAAGCCTAACCATAACATGATGATATGTATCGTTTGGCTTTAGCTGCAGCCAACCAGCTCCCAGCTGGTGGTTAAAAACAGACAAGTAAAGACAGGCCTCGGTGCGAGAGTCCTGAGGTCAGACATTTTTTAAAATATGCCTTGGAAGCGCAGGCACTATACTCTTTAAGGTGTGCCTCCTCAAAAAAAAGCAAACAAAAAAAACCCAAAACAAAAAACACAAACCACACGGTGTCGGAGTCCGAGAGGCAGAACAATTGCAAACGTGTAAGGAATGAGACATATCATAGCTCTGGTGCGGAGACATAACATTACAGACTTTTTTAGCAGGGCGGAGAGAAAAAAAAAAAAAAGCCTTTGGGTGTGTTGGAGGGTAATTACATACTTTACACAGCGGGCTCACCTGAAATTCAAACAGAGATGACAACAGAGTTGGGACAGGCTGCTGTCTTCTGCTGTCTATTATAACAGCCAGACCTTGATCACGCCTTTCTTTCCTACAACCAGAGAGTTACGGTTAGTGTGCTGCCTTGATCCAGCACATGATTGCATGCAGTTACACAGAAATTAATACTCTCTATTCTAAGGCAGCAAAATCCCTTTATATGTGATTATCTGGTGCTGGGTTTAGACAGTTTATGTTTGCTAGACTAACATCAAAGACATGCACAATGTTCTCCGAATGGAGGAATGCTGAATGTAGGTATTATAGATGTCTCCAGCAGCAGACATGTTTGGGTACTCCTTTCATGAACAAAATGTTCAAACATAATGCTTGAAAGAACTAGTTTGTACAGTTTGTGAAATGACAAACGCAAAGATCACTTACATTCATTATCTGTAGTTACTATTCCAATTTGGTTGTGTTTATTGGTGCATAATCATGAACATGTGACACATACCTCAGAGTTGAGTGGTAGTAGCCCAGTAAACACGTTACATCGCTGACTCTGCATGTGTCAAGCGCCCACACCTCGGCTCTGGTGCACACCTGTAGCACTGGTCTCCCTCCACGGTCTCGGTTTCCTGGAACAGAGAAAATGCATCTCAGTGCATTTTGTCGGGATTTCATGTGATTGCAGTGCAATCAAAATGATTTTTCAAAATAACTGTGACACATATTTGCATCCAACGTCCTTTATCCTGATGCTACAAATTCAATGGCATTTAACTAGTTCCTAGAGTTCCCCTTTATGTCATTTAACCTAAAAAAGCTGTTCTGTGAAGATCTTAATGGTCTGTTGGAAAACATTAGTGAACAAACAGCATCATGAAGGCAAGACAAGTCAGCAAAAAGCAGGTTAGGTAATCAAATTATGTTAAATTTGATCAGTTAAAGGAGAACATTGCACATTCCATGGATTACATCCTCCCTATGGTGAAACATGTTGGTGGTAACATCATGCTGTGGGAAGGATTTCCTCATGTGGGACTTAGAGTCTATTCTAAATTGACAGGAAGATAGACAGATGGAGCTAAATACAGGAATGTTACTAAACCTATTAGAAGCTGCAAAATCCAGCTGGCAGCGGTAATCGCAGCGAAATGTATGTTAGGGGTTGAACACAGGGGTATGCCATCGGTTATAGATTTTTATTTGTAAAAAATGTAAATTAACATTTCTCATTGTTCTTATCATTTTGCTTATAATTACGCAATATTTTTAGTTTACTGCAAGAAATCACAATAAAATCCTTTGATGTTTGAAAGCAGTTTCCAGTGGAACATGTGTCTTCCTCTTGTTTTCTCATCTTTCTCGTCTTTAGCACATAGGAGCACAGATGGCAACATCAAAGTTTAGTTTTATTTTATGTTTCTTATTGAAAAGGCAATTTATTGCATTTGAATGTGGCCAGCAGTTTCAGATTAAGTTGGATTTTAAAAAGATGTGCTGTGATGTTGACTGGTCCAGAGTCCAGTACATTCAAGACAAGGCGTCGACTTTGAAAACCCGGTCTTATGTTCAAAAGCCTGAACAATATAGGTTTTATGTACAACAATAGCACATTCAGATCGTTATGCCCCATAGTGCCAAAATGCATGATTTTAAATGAATTCCTTTTTACTGTCTGTTACAGGTTGATGCTTCACTGATTTAAATGATTTTGAATACAGGCCTTATTCCTTAATGGCTAATTGGTTAAATAACGTATTGAATTAAAAATGCTCAGGTATTGGATCACATAAAAACAGAAAAACCTAAAGAAAATTTCTAAAAGGCCTCTGGAAAGAACAAAAAAGAAGAAATGAAAAAAATAAAAGAAGCCTAACTAATAAAGTCAAATTAATTTAAAGAAATACAAGTCGCCATTTGAACAGCACTGTACATGTGAGACAAGCTCACTGGATACTGAGAGTTTCCTACCTGCTAAGATCACAGCCCTTGAGGTGAGCAGCTCTTGATTGATTTCTGACATTAGTTTGGGAAAGGCCGGATTATAATCACAGGAAGATTTCTGAGCAGAACCTGGATTTAGGGTAATCCCATTATCAGCTTTGGGACTGTGTGCTTCTTCAACACTTGTTTTGTGCCGTCTGATGTCACTGCTAACGCCGTCGGTATGCTGACCTGTAGAGATAAGTACAAGCGGTGAGCACAGCTCTTATAGGTTCCTTACAGAGGTTTACCTGTGTTCAACTATAGAATTAAATTAGAGGCTTTCCTTTATACTGTCCCTTGTACCATGGAAGAAGTGGTTATTTGTGGAGAATTAGATGTTATCTATCAGTGAGTTCACCCTGAGTCATCAATGAGACCAGATGTGTGGTTTTTCTGAGTCACAGGTGAGTCTGGTGTTGTTAGACTTTCATATTTTTACCTTCGCCTGTTCAGCCCAGTCAACCCGGAGGCTTGTTTACAGGAGTGATGGTCTAACATTCCCAAGTGATTCCACACATCACATCCTTAATTCATTTCCAGAGGGAGCAAACAGATTGCAAACACATTCCTGGATACCTTACTAAATGGATACTAACATCAAAACACAAGTATTGTTGTTGAGAAATAAGTTAATCAGTAATAAATACATCAAATTACTACATGGATTTATTATGGTTAAACATTTCTGTTGTTTTAACACAAGTGACTCAAGTTCTCCGATGTTGGTGTGTAAATTTAATTTAATTAACCACACTAAGTGAATCTACTGAATAATTTCATGTTTAATGTTTTTTTTTATTTTTCATACATTTTATTAACCTTGTTCTCAACACACAGTCTCGGAAAACCCCCTTTTCTTTTGGTGTCAGACCACTACTTTGTGATTGGCTGAAAATTTAAGCTTTGGAGAGGCTGTAAGCAGGAAGTTCAGAGGGAACTCAGAAGTGCTGCACAGCAAGAGAAAACTCTGGTCACTGTGGATGTTTGAGTGTACAATATGCGAAAAAATTTTGAAACTGTAACTTTTTGAAACCGTGGTGTGCCTTGATACCGGTGACAAGTGTAAACCTTGTTATAGTATCGTAAATACAAATTTGAAAATTCAAGTAATTGTTTACACATATGTCATCAAACCATTACTAATAATGTGCTGTACCCACTCTGCGGGTAGCTCTGCTTGTCTTTGTCAATGATTTGATGGATGACTGTTATCTGTTGTCTTTTTAACCAGACTGAGGCCTCTAGTGTTGTCCTGCTGTGACAGTAAACGCTCCATGATCAGCCTCTATTGTCTTTAAACAGTTTGTGCATTTCCTGTGCGACTATGTGATCAGCACTGTGTTTGCAGCACGTTTCCTAAAATACTTTGTTTCGAGAGGAAGTGACCGACGTAAAGCTAAGCCGCCCTTGTGTCATCCTGTGTTTTTAGGCAAAAGGTGATCCTAAATCTGCACAGGTTGTTGCAGTTGAGATAAAAACTGAGTTTAGGTATTGCAAACATTTCCTGTCATTATAAGAGATTCAGCATCTGGCTGGGTTTTTCTTTTCAAAACAAGCAGAAGTCAATACAAATAATGTTGCTCAACAACATCACCATGGTTTGAAAGCATTTTCTTTCCCTGCATCCCCAGTGACTACTTGACTCACAAAGGAAACTTTTATAAAAGAGGGAACCTATCTGGGATCAGCGCATCCCCTGGCAACCCGAATAGTATTGCAGCGTCATCTCATTGTGGGATGCAGGGGTCCCTGCGGTCAGTTTACAGGGTTTACAGGATCTTTTGTAGGCTTTGAATTACCACTGTGAGAAAACTGGCTCTGCAAAAGCTGAAATACGATTTCGGCAAGAGCGATGTGCTTTTACTACAGTGTTTTAGCTGATCGACATTTATCCTTCCATCAGGAAATGTCTTTCTGAGCAATATTCCTGGTTGCATTCAGATATTTAACAGAACACGCACAGTTTTCAGTGCGCGCTCACAATTCACGGAAGACCCAGCATCATTTAGAAACAGCACGATTTCCGAGGTGGGACCCTCACATCTCTGTTTTCCTGTGCCACCCATCGTAGACCAACAGAAAACAAAACAGACTAATGGCGGGAAAGAAAACACAGGCTTGAGCTCAAACAGGTTTTTTTTTTCCAGGGTAGGGCCATACATGCCTCCCTGAATGAGCCAAAGAACACATAGCATGGGCTTTAAAAAAGGCAATCCCTCATTAATGAGACATTAAAGCCTCAGAGACATAAGCTGTCTCTAGTCCGACTAGAGAACCAGCCATTGGATGAACTGTTGCGACTGGTCCTGCTGCAGGGCAATCCTGCACACCCTGTTATTAGTTTGAGGTTTGTGAAGCTCAGAGGGCATTACTTAATGAGTGATAAGTCCTCATGATCCAAATAATAGTAGAGAAAGCAAAACTTGTCAAGCAGTCTTTAGAATTTGAAAAAGAAAAACTAAATCCCTTCATTTAGGTCATAAATGCATCATTTCTTAGTTGAAAGCGATTTCACAGATTTGGGGAATAGATGTGAGGTATTGCGATTTTAGAACAATTTTCTTGTCAGGGATTAATGCACATTTCGGAACAGAAGTATTTACTGCAAAAGCAAGGCGTACGTGACGATAGCTAAGAAGTACAATAACATGCCAATGAAGGAACATATCACCCACCACAATTACTGCTATGTAATAAACTTGTGGTAAACTTAATTTGTTAGATAACTGTACTGCTGTAATCTTTTCCTCAAAATTTTTTGAAGGTTTCCTGAAAAACACATTTAGCATTCAGTTACTTGCACTAACAGAAAGTTATGTTTTACAGCTAAAAGCAACTAATCTGGTAAAGAAGTAGAGCAGCCTTAATAAATTTTGTGTCGCTAGGTCATATTTTATAGAGTATGTTATTTACACCGTATTGGGGCACGTTATAAGTGCGACATTCAATGTGTTTTAAAGGATTTTATGGCATAAGGTTAATAATTGCTGCACCAGGACATACCTGGGTCCTCTTTGCTGCTCCTCTTCTCATTTCCAGGAAACACAGCCTCTACATCCAGCTTCCCAAAGCGAAGCGTGTAACCGTTCATCAATTTTTTGGGAGACACGCTCGTTGAGCCTCCAGAGGAGGATCGCTCTCGGTGGCCTTTGACTTGGCCTGCCTTGTTAGTCCTCTCCAGTGACTTGGAGCGCCTGTCTGACCGCCTCTCGGCGCTCCGTAGCCCCTTCTGCAGGTAAAACAGAGGTGTGTTGGGCCTGGAGTCGTCACTACTGAGCCAACTACGACTGCCAAACTTCCAGGTTAAAAGTTCTCTGGGAGAGGCGCGGGTGTCAGGGCTGCTCCCTGGTGTAATGGTTCGCTCTCTCGAGCCAGTACCATGTTCAGGGCTTTCTTCCAGAATGGATTCAGAGCTGGACCCGAGGGTCATTGGGTTCTGCAGAGCCTCCATGTAAGATTCCCTGAAACGTCTCCTGCTGCTTCCATTTGATCCAACAGAGTCTCTTGGGCGGCGTCGAAGGTCTGGAGTACTGAGATCCGTATCAAAGGAGAATCTACTCGACCCTGATTCTCTTTTTCTTCCACTAGCATCGTCATTTCCTGTTTCTTTACCAAACTCCTCTACATGTCCCTCTATTTTAATGACTGGTGTTACTGGTTTTTCCCTACAAATACGCTGGTTTTCACCACTTGAGTCCTTGTGGTTTGTCTTTGGGGAGGTGGGCTCAGAGAAGATGGAGTCAGCTCCCAGAGAGACCAGGGACTCTCTGGAGCTGCGGTGGCTGTCCAGCGTCCCGGTGGAGCCGCTGGTGCTGCAGGTGCTCAGGTGACCCCTGAAGCTGCCTCTGCTGCTGCAGTGAGCTTGCATGATGGCGTCCGCAGTGCTGCTGACAAACAGCGGGTTGACCACGTTCTTCCACGGCGTCTTATACACGGCCGTACCGGTGGTGAGCAAGCAGTTCTGTAGAGAGTGCAGGTTTCGATCTCGTGTCACATTCTGCAGGAACTCAGCTGTGAAGACGCTGCCATACATGCTCTCTGAAATGGGGATCTCTGCGATGGCCTGCCCGCTGGCAGACAGGCATTTTATCACCAGCTTCGCAGTTTTGCGCCCCAAAGGAACGATCTGGAAGTAGAAGTCTCCTTGCTTTAGTCGAACCTTATGCAGCGGTGCAAGTTGCAGGACGACTTTCTCGTGAATGCAGAGAGGCCATCCTTCGTGATAAAACAGCAGGCCTCTGAACTTTACCTAAAAGAACGGAGAGATATCAATTAATTTTAGATTTACCAAAACGTATTATTATCGTTCATGTTTTATGTCTCCCAGCACTTGCTCTCGCTTCAACTTACATGTGCAAAGCTGCTCAAACACATGTTTAACTGTAATGGAGAGACAAGATGCTTTTACAGTATGTTCTGGATGAATCACTCACAGTGATCATTCAGCTTAAGACAAAAAAAACCTGTCTGATCAGGCCTGGTTTCGCAGCAACCACAACACAAATCTCTGCTGTGACAGCATTAAAAGAAAACAAAAAACAGACCTAAAGATTCAACGCTCAAGGGTTGGTTTCTTTCACTTCTTATGAAAACCAAGGGAAAGACTGAGGAGGTGATCTCCCCCTGAAAGCTCTCATATTGCCTGCAGTACAAAGACTCTCATGCACAGCGATCTGTTCTCAGGGGCCAGGCTTATGTGAGGCTATTGCTCTGTGGCTATCGTCACAGTGTAATCAGCAGAGAGTTGAATACAGAGGAATAAAGTTTCAGTGCTTTGGTCTTAAGAGTCCTAACTTGAGAGAAAAAGAAATATTGAGTTTCACTTTGTACCCCTTTTCCTTTGTTTCCCCGAAAAAAAAAAATTTCTATTTCTTTTTGAAGTCATTAATCAACTCTTTCTCAGAGCAACTTTCACTATTCAGCAAAACCTTTTAGCCTCAACTGTATTGTTCAATGCCTTTTCTCTCAAGTTTCACATTCCCTACAAAAGTTAGGAAGAAACCTGGTTTCATCAAACCTGCAGTAAATCTCTAACTACATAATGCCCCCAAATGGAGTCTTAAATAAATCCCAGCAGGCACTCCCAGATTCCTCAATTTGACCGTGTCCAGTGAAGCACTCACGCAGCTCTCCTTTTGGACGATCTGCAGGATCCTCTTGGCAGGAAGCAAGAAGTCGATGAGGCAGCGGAGGCCGTCTCCACGGTACTGCCTCTCCACCACGCTGAAGAGCTGCCACAGCACGGTGGAGGCGGTGGCACTGAAGGGACGGTATAGCGCAGACAAGGTGCTCTGGATGCAGTTGTCCAAAGACTCTGCGTCCTGAGGGAAAACGGGAAGCACAAATCAGAAAAATATGCTTTTCCAAGGCATATACTGAGATGAACACTGCTGTTTGCACAGATTTTTGTCGTCATCTAAACTTCTTCCATCTGTAATGAAACATATGAAACATTTGGACAACTACAATCAATGGTTCTGATTAACCTGAAATAAAGTTCAGCTGTTCCGGTTGGGTTTATTTTTGACATTTCCCCATTTGCATACTTTATCTAAAACCATTTTTTTCCCAGAGATATTACAACGGATCAAAATGATATAACTGCACAAATGTAACAAACAGAAGAAAGGTACTTCAGGAATGTACTGCATGTGAAACAATCAGCTGTATTCTCAAGGTCAAGCAGTACAATTGCAAGACAAAAGCATTTTACTCCAAAGACAGCATTTTGTTTGGCTAAAATCAATCAAACCCTGGAGGAGAAATGATTTATAATCTGATGGAAACCAAACTAAACCAAGACTAAAACGCATAATTAAAACTGAGACAGCAATCTACATCACAACACCATACTAATAGTGAAACACGATGGTGGCAGGACCATGATTTGTGGCTTGGAGGAATTTATGAAGAGTTTTATTTTGACCCAAAATCTTGAGGTGTTTGCAAGAAAGTTGAAGATGAAGAGAGATGCAACTTTTCAGTATATACAAATCAAAAAAAGGATTACTTTGTGAGAGACAAATAAAGGCTCTGGTATTTAAAATGAAAAAACAATGAAAAACAGAAAACTCTCAAAAGACCATCAAAAAACCTGGGAACTTATCATTTGCCTCCTTGGCAGCAAACATATTAGAAACTGAGTGTGATTTAAAACTTTTTCACAGGTCTGTATCTACACAGAGCAGATAAATTCAACTAAGCATTCATCTGTAAGCATGTGAGTGCCTGTGCAGGATTAGCAGAAGAGTCAGGATGTTAGCGCATCCTAGCGACGGGAAACACCTGGTCAGAGTGACATCACCTCCATCACACACAAACAACCAAACTGGAAAGTCCAGACTGGTCAGTTGTTTTAGGCAGGGTTGTAATTCTGTAATAACAACAAAGTCATCACACATTTTTTGACTCGCACATGACCTCCCCGACCACCATCCGCCACCGACAGAGGGGAAAATGTCCAACGCTGTTGGCTACAACGTGTCTGACGGTGAGACAGGACATCTGAGAATACTGAGGTCCTGGATGAGGTTGACCTGCAGTGTAGGTTGCTTTTGCGGTTCAGGCTGTGCCCTTCCTCTGATTAGTCACAGCCAAGGCCAAACATCGCCCCGCTATCTGTCCTTCCTGAGTGGAACACAACAGTGGAATAAAGACATCTGTCTTCAACGATAAGCATCCAGATCTATAGCCGAATGGCAGGGAAAGTTGGGGCACCATAACAACTGTGTAGCGCATTGAAGAATGCAGAGCTTATGGGTTGTTATGCTACATTTACATGACAATATACATGCATAAAATGCCATGCAGAAATCAAGAGACACCCTTTAGAGTTTCAACCTGTAGGACAGCCTATGTTTCACCCTGTTACAGAAACTGTCCGGTTCATCTGAGCAGCTTGGCATCATCAATTAGTGTGAGTACAATTCAGCTCATTTGGATACAAGCTGCGACCCCTCAACAAGGCATTCATTGTGCACTCCTCCTCTCTAAGTGGCATGTGCTGTACAGTGTTGGTGCCCAGAAACAAAAACGCCCACTTCCATTAGCAGTCAAACATTGCTTTGGTTGAGACAAACATTTCTCTGGGCATTAGTCACTGCGCCTTATGGGAGAAGAATAAGGCGGTGTTTTATTAGAGGAGCGCTAACAATGGGAGGAAAGCCCTTGCTAGGACTGACTGGCGAGTTTGTGTTCAGGTTTCAAAGGCATAGCAAAAACTTGCCAGTGACAGAAGCAGGGTTTGGAAGAACAATTACCTAACAGAGCAGAGATTTGAGTTCAATTGCAGTTCAAAGACAGCTCATCATTCAGGAGTGGCTCTCCATGTGATCTGGCGCAATGGCGTTGCAACAAAATGCCACAACGTTGATAAATTCGCATTATCCCATCCCTCTGCGGATAATATCGTTCAGCGTTCATGAGAAATTTCAGGCTCTTTGGACATAAGCATCACCTGAGAATACTGTCTGCTCCAAAAAAAACACATCTGCATGTATCAGCTGGAGGACTAAGCCAAACCACCAAAGCTGGACTTCCCATTCGCTCCAAGCCACAGAGGAATGCAGTTTTGTGTGTCTGGCTTCAGAGCTTTAGCCAGGATGGAAGCAAAGTGGGAAGTCCCACCCTTTTTGATGCCAGGTCTTTGTAAAACGGCTGGCTACGTTGATGGCGGGGCCGAGGTGGTAATTGTCGGGTTTGAGTTCCAGGTGGGATGGTTTCGTCTGCGTGGTGGGTGAAAACAGCTGTTCGCAAGGTGAACACACAGAGTGATGGATGAAACGGGAAAACTTGAAAGGAAAATAGAAACTGAGGTTTTATTTGGTTTAAATTAAATAAAGTTATTTTGGCGTACTTCATGTCTTTAAAATGAATGAAGATTCAAAACCAGTACAAAAGACTGCGTCAGTGAGGCTGCTAAAAGAGAGAGACACAGAGAGTCAGAGGGACAGAGGTGGTCACCGACGCATTTAGTGGGTCACGGACACAAAAGACGTTGCCTACCAGGACTCCAGTGGAGCATGAAGTCACCAGGGGAGTGAAACAGGAGAGCCCTGAAGCCCCCATACAGGCTGCTCACTAACCAACCTGCTAACATCCCTTGAAGGCAGCAGAGTGAATGAAAAGCGGCAGGTTGCTCAGACATGCCCCACTCTGCCAGGTGCCAGGATTCCAATAAAGGAGCGAGGTTAGATCCCTGCTTTGCGCAGCCGGATTCACCTGCTTGATCTGCATCAGGGGAAATCTTATCTCATGAGGGACAGTCAGGAAAAGAGAGGCAGTAGGGAAAGGTTTGGCTAATCTTAAACAGATAAGTGCAAATGTATTAATATTCCTAAAAACAGGGTGATGGTAGAATCATGCTGTGGGGGTGCATTGCACTGTTTTCATATTTCTATTTTTAGGAAATATTCAACACTGTTTATTCTTTTCCTTCCATTTGAGAGTGAACAGTTTAATATGACAACATGAGAAAAAGTGAAAAGTGGTTTGAGTAGTCTTCAGACTGACGTAAATTGATTGAGGTACTTTTCCCAAAAAGATCCCACAGAAGTTATCAGAAAGAGTTGACTTATATCTTCAGCTTGGAACTAATGACTTTTTCCAACAGGATGTAAACAGCACTGACAGGATATTGTCCCCGCGCTGAGCACACAGTCCCAGCAGACCCCCATTAATGTATTAACATCCTGAAAACACACATTCTTAAAGTTTTCTTGGATGTCTTTGAAATAATTAAATTCCCTCAAAGAGGTCTAATCATGAATGGAGGTCCCTTTAACGGCGCAGGGACAGCTAACAAACTCTGCTGGTACCTTAGCAGGGTAAATATAGAAAGTGTGCACTCCAAAAACAATTGAGAGGCTGATAAAAGAGGAGCATTTCAGAGAGAAAGCAAATTTAGGACTGACTGACTTCCTTTAGTTTCAAAAAGGTGAAATAAGGCTCATTTAAGCACTAAAACATGTTTAAAGCCACTATTCAACAGATATTAGATCAAATTAAAGGGACATTCATGCGTATTGAACAGTAAAGTAACTCAAAATCAGACACACTGCTGCACTTTTTTTATGCTTCACGTATTGCATGTACGAAAAGCCGAAAGGTATGTTTTGGCTACAGTCCTGGCAGTCATAATATTAGCTGCTTGTGCACTGCTACATCAAAAACATCTATCTGTGGAATGTCTACAATCATACTCGTAGGTTGTCGTAATCAGACATTTCTCAAAAAAAGTTTAGTTTTCAGTTGACAGAAAGAAAATGAAACAATATACCCAAAAGAGAATTCTTGTGATAAAAACGACTTTTGAAGCTCATACCTTAATACTCAGGTAGTTATCACAGCTGCGGGACTTTGCCCTGGGGTGCATTTTGCCCTGTGACAGCATTTAGGCACCAGAAGAAGATCCAAAATATCAATAAATAATGTAGTCAACTCCGAGTTGCTGATTTGATCCTCCACTCTCATGATATCAACTGGTCCAGGTCCAGCTCCATTTTTTTCCACCCCCCCCTGCCTGCCACTTTCTTCAGCGTGCTGTGCAGTCGGCGACTGGAGCAGACTAACTAAACTCCAGAGCGTGAGAGAGGCAGAGAGCTGGCTTCCCCGTCACTCACCCTCCCTTCTTCTCCCAAAACAACTTCCCCCGCCCTGCTACTGCTGCCGCTCCTGCTCTGCTACTGAAGCTTCCTCCAGCTGGACAAATGCAGCAACTTGCAGCTCATCATTCATAAAATACTCACACTTACTTAGCCTGTTGCTTCCAAGTCCAAACATTCAAACAATGAGTGTGCACCAGACTCTGACCAACTCTTCTCCAAACTCCCCCACACATAAAATCCTCGGCACCCCCTGCCTCCAACTAGCAGCTCCCCGCCAGCCCTCTTGCCTCAATGGTCTCCCTTTGTCACCACAATACAAATGGACCAGGGTTTCAGCTTATTCTGCTGCTTTTCAAAAAGAAAAAGAAAGGAAGACATTAGCACAGGAGCAGCGGCTCAGGTCAGTGTGTATAATAGCATTCCTATTAAATATTGTCACAGTGGAATGCACGGTTCTTTAGCTGGCTAGAAAATGAAGTTATAATTACAGCTTAGTTAACATTCCTTAATAATTACATCTGATCAGCAACAAAAAAAAAAAAAAAAAATTAAACAGGCACAGACTCAGAAACCCGGACGAGGGGAGAATGGATCTTCCAAACTGAAGAGCGGTCACTTCTCATTTCTTTCTAAACAGGAAATCTATGTGCAGTGAGAATGCGAAGATCACATTAAGGCAGCCTGTTTAAACAGAGACAGTAGTGAGGAAAGGTAATTAAGTTGGTTTATATTTAGAGAAATGGTTGGCAGCAGACAACAAAATGACCAGAGAAAAACAAGAAGACCCACTGTCACTGGCTGCAGCCACTCGACACTTGTGGGCCAAGTCTCTGCACGAATAACCAATAAAATTGACTCTTTTTTTGTGTAGGGGAGATATTAAAGACTGGTTCACTAAACTATGAAAATATATGTTCTGTGATGTTAAGTCTCCAAGTTTGTCTTGTTTTAGTCTCTACTCTCTAATCTTCAATGTAAACAGAGGACGCACATACCTCGTGTATATACTCCTCCTCCCTCTAGCAGTATGCTGTTTGGACAAAGACAAAACCTATAATTACTACTGAAACTTCTGAAACAGGAACTTTTTCTGTTTGAGTCTCTTCGCAGGCTTCAGACTCATTTGTTCTAAATGAAAATACAAAAACAAGAATCAATGAGCTTCTGAACTATAAGCGCAATGAGGAAATGAAAGCAGGTTTCAGATTTTTTGAAAAGCTTTAAAAAAACATTAAAACAATTAATACGACGCCTTGTTGGTTCATAGCCTTCTTTAGCGATGAATCTTAAAGCAGAGTAGTTAATAGCATCTACAATTTAGTTATAAAGTGACACCACAGTAACTGTTATTTCTTATTTTTGAGAAAAAAAAATGTAAAGCTGGGTCTATTTCTCAACAGAAAATCTAATTTATGTATCAGTTCAAACAAAGCATTGCTGTATTTTTCATCAACCCAAATGCTTTGTATTGTCTTGTCAATTTCAGTGTTATCAGTGTGAATGAAATATAACTTTACCTTCAGTCTTTCAGGCGTATTCTAGGAAATTATTTAAAACTTGCAGATTTTGAATGGAACATTGAATGGATTTATCACAATAATACAGAAGTAAACATGAAAATTAAAGTTGTGTGAAGAAAATGTAACATTAGCCGTATAATTGTAAACTGAATTGGTCGTAGAACAAAACCTAAAGGAACACCATCAAGAAGACTGAACATTTCAGGTCTTTGACATTGGATGTTTTTGAAGCACCTCTGGCTGTATTTCTTTTTAAATCTAATCTAACTGTATCAGAAACCTTTTTGATACAGCCATTCAACCAAAAGTTTTGATTGACTGCCTCCCATAAAACTACAACTATGCACAAAAAATAATTAAATATTAATAGAAGGAGCCTAACTCCAAAAAACAAAGCAAGTCAGATGAATAACATATGATATATTGGATGCTACACTTGAGTTTTATCAAAAGGTATAAACAAACATGTCAAAATAAATAAAGAAACGCATTTAAAAGGTCTGCCTCAATAAAAACATGGACACAGAGAACCAGGAGACGCTAACTGATTAGCTTTCATTGCCCTCAGATTTTCACTGTTACAGAACAGTGAATTTCTGCTGAATAAGGGTAGCTAAAAAATATCCTGACCAAAACTCAAAGAAGCAAGGAAAACACAAAACGAGGTCTGTGGACAAATATACAATCATATGCTGTTAACTAATCATAGAACGTAATCCAGAGGGATTACTTGTGCAACAGTGACGAAATTCTACTCAAGTTTGCCTTTGAAAAGATCTGTTTTCGTCAGAGGATCCAGAATAATTTCCTTCTGTCTGCGTTTACCCACTTCATACAGTGTGTCTTTTTAGGAATGTGGACATGTCCTTTGTGGTCACAGGAGACGACATCAGTATTTTTTTCTCTTGGTGACCGAGGTCAGCAGAGACCCATGCAACACTGGGATTAACAAACTGCATCCTAAAGGCTGAACTGGTGAGCTCATCTACATTAATATAAAAGTCAAAAATAAATGTAATGATTTCAGTCTTCTTCTATGATAGAAATATAAGACTCATTCAGGCTGAAGTCTCTGCACGACTAACAGGCAAACCTTTCCGGTTGTTTTTCCACTGGCAATCGCAGGTTTAAAATAGCCGTATTTACGCAAGTTTCTGGTAAACATTATTTATGTGATGTGAAAAATCAGATAGGGCAGTCCCCTGGGAAGGCACGATATCAGATAAAAGACAAATTAGTCAGATGACACAGGAGCTGCAGCTTCATCGTTTTTCATCTTCATGTCTCACAGATAACAAAAAATAAGACTTAAGGGAGGAGGAGGGTGTAAGACAAGCAGTGCAATCCACAATTATTGGCACTTATGCTAAAAAGGAATAAAAAGTCTTGAAATAAATTGTAGTTTTGAAAACTTTATGACCCCCAAAATGTAGCTGTAGCTTTACCTCCCTTACCGTCATACTGATGGTGCATTTGAAGATAAACTCAGGTCCTTGTCCAGCCTAGATTGTCTGAGTTCAAGTTCTAAACATGAATAAATTATTGCACTGACTGTAGGTATAGGAAAGTTTGTCTCACCGTCCATGTTTTTGTTGCCATTTCCTGGCTGCATGAACAAATACTGGTGTTGCTTTATGCATAGCACATCTCGTCTTTCCTATTTTGAAAAGAGTCACAAACTGGGCCTCTGTGGTGACAGAACACATTTATATCTCTGTCGAATATTTCTACTGACAAGTTTAAAGTTCTGTACATTTTATGAGATGTTTAGGGGTTATACTACTACAACAAAAGATTAATTGATTTTGTGTTTTTTTTAAACCCGTCTCCTTTAGCGGTGCTTATAGAGAGGAGAGAGCTATGGCTTCCAGAAAGCTCAGTTTTGGCAAACTTTAGACAAAAAGAGCCACATTATAAACAGACGATGGATTATATTGAGCGATAGATTGACGGTCATTGTGATGAACTAATGCAAACATGCACCAAACTGTGGAATGTGACACCTTCTTCCTACCTCACTTCATACCAGTCCCACAAGGCACACAGTCCTCCCAAAATTGTGGGTTAAACTTAAAACTTTAACCTTTTTCTTAAAAAGTTGTAGCAGAAAGAATATAAAGCTTCCTTTAAAAAAAAAAACGTTAAACATCTGCTGTTTAGATGTTTAACTAAACAGCAGATGTTTAGTTAGAATGACTTACATTCAGTGGTGGGAAGTAACATGGGCGAAATGGGCAGCCGCCCAGGGCTTTAACTTTTTAGGGATGTCAGGAGACCTCTGCGGATTGTGGCACAGAGATGGATGTCCTCCACCACCCACCTTCTTTCCATCCCCTTTCTGTTTGATTTCTTTCAAAATAAATGCCATGAGTGGTAAAAAAAAAAAAAAAAAAAGTGAAGTTCATGCTATATTAGGACAGGAGACAAGATGTTCCCATCCCTGAAATTATGATGGATAGAATCACATATCTAAGTCTAAATTGTGTCACAGAGAGTAAACACAATAACAACATGCTTTATCTGTGGCATTGTTCATTAAAATGGCACATTTCTGATGTATTAAAATTAAATACGATAGGTAGACTTAATGACATTGTATTAGAGATTAGGTACTGCATTCAGCAAGTACTTTTACTTTTAATACTTAAGTATTTTTAAAAGTCAATACCGTTTCACTTTTACTTAAGTACAAATGTTAATGTGGTACTTTTACTTTTACTTGAGTACATTTTTTTCTGTGTATTTGTACTTTTACTTAAGTAAATTTTTTGAGTACTTCCTCCACTGCTTACATCAGATTGACTTACTATATCTTAGTTTCTCTAATTAAATCTTACGAAACAAAAATAGTTAATCATAATTTCCCCACAATGTCCTAAAATAAGATTAAATAAGATGGAAAAAGGCTAAAATGTGAATTTTGCTTTTAAATTTCCAGTCAAAGTATCTCCAGGTTATATTTTCCACCTGCGAGGCAGTCACTTAATGGATCAAAGCAGCTCCAACAAACCATGAATGTGCATTTCAACGTTTAAAGAGACATTTAAACCCTTTTAGCTGGTATAAGAGTCTTTAAAAGAGAATAACATAATAGGTTTTGTATTTACAGCTCAGTTTTGGCCTGAAGGAAGGAGGAGGTGAGTAAATATGGTGGACAAAGTGAACTAGTCATCCTCTCTTTCTGACGGCCTCACAAGGACTTGAGAACTCACATCATCATCCAGGTTCAGACAGAAACTGTCCCCTCTGACCTTTCCTGACCAACCTCGGCAGACAGCTAAAAACAAAATCAATGGGGAGGTTTAGGGAGCTGCTTCTCCTGCTGCTTCACGGTTCGGCTTTATTAGCACAGCTACCCAAACACTAAAGCCATGTCACACGTCACATTACGAAGTGCAAATCTTTAGTAAAATCTCCCTCACATTAAACATTTAAAGCGACCATGAACCGTCCAATAGCTTTTGACTTAATATTTGAAGTGATCTTTATTGATATCAAAAATGTATGTTTTTATTTTTGGGCTTTAGCAGTTTTTTTATTCCATTTATGAATAGGATCTGTAAATAAATTACTAAAATACAGAAACAAACAGGTACCTGACACAGACCCTGAGAGATTTAACATCCTTTAGTTGATCATATATGCCAAGTTTTCAAATATTATCTTTTTAAGAATAACAGGCTTCCAAGACATTCAATTGTACAAAACTACTTTATAGTTTTCACAAAATTTTTGATAGTATAAAACAAATTTCTTGTTGGGGCTTATAAATTCCACAAATCCAGATTCTGATGGCTTCTGATTCATTGTATGGTGAAGAGCTAAAAAAACATAATAAATCAAATTTCTTTTTTTTTAAGATGAGTATTCACTCAACCTGTCTAATGGCTCTCGCAGTCAGCAAAAGGAAAGCTAATTAGAAACTCTGATAAAATTTAAGTTGAGGTAAGGAAAACCAAAGAAAAAGACTATAGTTTAAAACAACTCACATACTTTTCTTTATATCAATGATTTCCAAACATTTTAAAACAGGTTCCAACTCAGTTTATGACAAGTTCACATAGTAACATGATAAATAGAGATATTCTAGAACTCAGCAGGACTTCCACTTTTTCTTTTCTTTCCAGTTTGTTGGTTATGAAACCAACAAGAACAAAATGTTCCTATCCATTTCACCTGGGGATTCAAATTTATTTAGACATTTCATTTTTACACACGAGTTGGCATTTCTAAGTCTATTGAGGTCATATTTTACAATTTAAAAGGTTACCAGCCCTGACCTCAAAATCCAAAATGGCTTTCTTACTTACAACACTTTAAAAAAGCTCCTGTAATTTATTTGCTTATCCGAAAATTTGTGTGCGAAAGTGAAACAGAGTGCCCATCCATAATTGTTTGTGTTTTGGTTTGGTTTTATGCTCATCGGTAGTTGCATCTGGATTGTTATTAGTGTTGGAAAAAATCCTGCCATATTTAGTAGTTATTGTCACTAGGGTTTTGTCATGTTGATTTATTACTTTGTGCTTAGTTTCTTAGTTATTATTGTGTTTGTTTGATCTCAGTCATAATGCAGTCAAGTCCAGTTATAAAGATTTTCTAACGCAATATGTTTTTTTAAAGACGTTTGTTTATTTAATTAAGAGAATAAGGAATAACATCTACAAACACAAACATTTGTCTTTTCCTTTCTCCATATTAAAACAATTAACAGAAAGCTCTATCACATCTCATACTTTATGGTGTTGCAATATTAACTTGTCACATTTTTCCCCATATTTCTAACTAAATAAAAAGGGAAAAACTGTTCTGCCTTAAATATGAAAAGAACCTGGATTGCAAGAGGAGAAAATAAAAATAAAAATCAGCCTAAATTCAAAGAGAACTTTTGACAGACCTTCAAAAAGTAGAGAGATGTCAACAAAGGCCATTCTAAAAGCTTTCCCAGTAGCGGACCTCGGCACTGTGCTACAGCTGTTCTTCTGACAGCCTAACCAACCATGCTAGTGCACTTTACTGCCTGGAGAGCGTGCCACCTGTCACGGCTAACCTCAGCGCAGCACCCTCCTTCCTGCTGTGTGGACGTCTCACTCCGACACAAAAGCCAGAGTTTTCCCTGAGCGCGTGAACACAGGTGGCTGGAGGAGGCCAGATTGAGTTACTGCGTGGTTCACAAAGTCAAGGAGAACATGCTGACAAAGTATTAATACACCGAGGAATGTAATGAGAGCAAGAAGTATGCTGAGGCAAGGCTTACTCCTTATAATAAACAAGTTACAGCCAGTAATCCTTGTAATTAAAATGTTGTAATAAAACTTGGGCAACAGATTCCCTCCCTTTAACACCTAATTGTATCACAGGGAGAAACAAGTTGAGTGAGACAAATTATTTCCCAAATAAATAAACTAATCTTGGATTTTGTGGAATGAACACTTGCATGTTTGCCTAATAATCTGTTTTTTATAGATTCTTTTTTTATAAGTCAAATGTGAGACTTTCTTTATGTCAAACACAACATCTGGGTGTATTTTTCTGAATGTATCTGAAATATTCCAGGTCTTGCTGACCACATATTACCTCTTGCTTTGCTTTTTCCAATTCCTACTTGATTAAAGAACTTTGACGGGAACCCAAATTGATTCCTGCCAACCTGATTAATTTATTGTCCCAAAAAAATCAGAACTCACCTCACTCTGTTCTCCAGATGTGAAGCCTCCAACGCACGGAGGAGTTTCCGACTCTGAGCACTGAGGAGCAGGCAGCTGTCTAACCAAACAAGAGGACCAGCCCCCGAGTCCGAGTGTTGCAGCAACTGGACGTGTCCCATCTGAGACGCTCTGTTTTGTTGACCGAGGAGGAGGAATCACTCTATTAAGGCTAACCAGGCAGAAGGTTTCCCAGCCCCCCCTCAAGGCATCCCAATTCCTCAGTGGGGCGCAACCCTTTTCATGTTTTATCTGCACCCATCTCCCTCCCGTGTGTGTGTGTGTGTGTGTGTGTGTGTGCTCTGCGAGAGGAAACCAAGTGCAGAGCTTTTTAACTCGACCTGCCATGTCAAACAAGAGAGGTTTCAAAACACTGCACTTAACCTGGGTGTCCAAACATTTTACTCGTTATCTTATTTGCTTTCTTGCCAATCAGTTACCAATCTTCTCACATTTCCCACCAAAACAAAAAACTTTAATCATATTTAAGTCCTCTAACTAGAAGTCCAAAAATAAAGGATTATCACAATGAGGAGATCCTCTAATGCCTTTGATTGCAGCAGACGCCATCCTGCATTGTCATATGGATTACTTGAGCCACTCAGCAAACACCTCCAGGTGTACATTCCACACTGGGAAAAGGTGGGAGCTGCTCCTCTGGGTCAAAAAAGGTGTTGACTTTTTTTTCTCTTGTGAACTCTGCATATCTGAGCGCAAACAGAGGAGTTAGTTAGTATCAATACGGAGTGAGGAGAAGCATCTCCTTCCACAGAAGCACGGGATGGTGCTGCAGAGTATCATTTTTGTGGCGTAACTAAGATAGAAATATGACAAGTTGTCAGCTATGCACCTGGTTCCCATAGAGTCTTTGATCTTTGTGGGAAGAGGCAGAAATTAGAGGCCGCACCAGTGCATCCTTCACAGTGAACTAAGCTTTTCTTGTGAAACCCAAGGCTGATTTCTGTCAGACCAGAGGAACCAAGAAACCACTTGAACAGAATCTGCCTGGCAACACGAAGTAGAATAAACAATCTCAAAAAGCAACACCTCAATCATTGTTTGTACCTATCAGTCCATGCAGGGTCACAGAGAAGCTAGTACCCATCTCTATGCTCAAATTCTATTTATAATCTGGTGCAATTGTTTATTCTTGTTGAAAATGTTCCTGTTATAAAAAAAAAAGAGCTAAAATTACCAGAACTCACAGGATCACGTGCATTGTTGCTTTAGTTGGATCAAGAGAATCTAATCTGAGGCATCGCATGAACGCTAACAATTCTGTGCAGGGAAATAGCATACCCAGTCTAAAAATGATAAACATTTCAATTAGATTAGAGGAGGATTTAGCATTTTATGAAAAGACAAGAGAATATGTCATTTCAGTAAGGCAGGAAATGGCTTCAAAGCAACAGATATTCAGTTAAATCTGCCCAGGGAAAATTAAATAACACCAAACTCCTAGTGCTATTATAGGAGTTTGTTATTTAATTAACATTAATTCAACTTTAATGTTGACGTTTAAAATATTATTTACCAGCCTTAAGACAATCAAGGGATTTGGTTTATGTATAAAACCCTACATTCTTCAGTTTTAGGCAGATTGACAAAGTCAACTTTTCCAAACTTCTCAACCCTAATTTTTCTGCTTTTTTTCATTCCCCTTCTTCAGAAACAAAAATCGAGGACAACAACTATGTCCTCATTCCAGTAAAGGAAACGACATAAGTCACAGTGATAACCATCACTTGACTAATTACAGTGATATGCAGCATCTTGCACCTGATAACTTGTACATGCACATGCAAAGGAGGGGAAAGAGAGACACGGGGGTTAGACAGAGGGTGAAGAGAATGATAGAGAGGGTGAGGTGTTTCCTGTTTCCATGGCTCTAATTATACACATCTCCTGAAGACAGGAACCATCAGAACGAGGCAAGTGGTCATTGAGGCGATCCTCAAAGACAAAAGGAGCTTTATTCTTTAGAGTTGTTTCTATATGCCTGCACTGATGTATGTGAATGACATCTTTGTGTCCTGAAAAAGACAAATAATGCTTAAAATACAAAAAGATCAGATTAAATATAGATTGAATACATAAATTAAGCATAATGAGTGTTCTGAGTGTTCTCTTCTTGTCAGGGTTCCTATAAACTAAAAGCCTACTCTACTTGTGGGTTGCTGCCAGAGTAATGATTCCTTCCTGTTTAAAGATGCAGCAGTGATAGACTCCTGAAATCTTGTGGCTTTGGGACTAAATAGTCTGTTGCCATAAGAGATGTTTCACTGACATTTTTTACAAACAGGAACTAAACTGCTCCCAAGAAACAAACAAAGCCAAGACAAATCCTAAATATGACTTCTTTTAGTTTGGCCCAAAAGGAGTAAAATAGATTCATTTACAGCTGTTTAGCTCAATAGATCCTGATTTGGTATTTTACATTTTGGCTCTTTACCTTTTCTGTAAATGATATAAGATTTATTGGGTTAATCCAAGTTTACAACATTTTTTGTATGTTTAGGTGCTACATTTATAATTTTCAGTCTAACTTCAGTCTAAAAATGTTCAACTAAAGAATGCATATGGTCATTTTGGAACAGAAAGCCCTCTGATGTTTTTCACTTATGAAAATCAAAGTTAATGAGTTATCTATATATTGTTTCTCAGAAAATCAAGACAGGAAGAGGTCTCCACTCTTGAATTGTCAGAACTCACAGGATCACATGCAATGTCTTTTCAGATGACTATGTTAGTACATTTTCTCTATTTTTTTTCTTTGTTTTTATTAATTTTTCTGAATCTACTTCCCAATCAGGATGCTGGGAATTTTTTTCAAATTTACCGTGATATCTTTGTAGTGTCGGGCATTCTGTCGGCATCTTTATTGAAACAAAACAAAGTTGTCACCCAAAAAACGCTTCATGTTGACCTTGTGTCATTTATTTTGAGGTAGCTTTGAAGTTTCATGCCCGCTTTGAGGATTTTAACAGATTTCCTATAAGCTGCTCATAGCGTACTGTAAGGAAAAGTAATTATGTGCCTTTGATAACTATTATCCAGTAGCAGTATGAATAGTGCCCTGGGCGACCCTCTCCTTCTGCCACCGTAAGCCAATAAAAAGGCAGAAAAACATCTAAATTCTTGTGGTGGGACAGAAATCAGAGCAGTGTTACACAAAACATGTACAATAGTCTTCCCATTCTCAGGAACCAGCAGGGGCACCAACTCTGCTTTTATAAAAGCAACAGACAACAAGTTCAAGGTACAAATGACAAGGCATTGTTTTTTAACCTGGTATTGCTCCCTTTCTGAAGCGACCCTGGCCACTGTCTAGCAGCAAGGGGTCATTCAAACTTCCTTAGGTTTCCTCAAGGGTAATTTTCTGTCCTATCTCAGAAGGACCAACTAGTCCAAATGGGAATAAGAACCACAGGAAATGAAAATAAAGTGTAAAATGGCCTTAAAAAGTAGCAGGAGATCAGCCCTCGAGGATTGGACTTTGAGACCACTCATGTAAAATAATGCCTTCAGAATTTAACTTGCAAACAGATTTAATTACATGTGAGATTTCAGTATTTCAACAGTAACTCATAATTTAGTGCAAATACCAAGAGAAACGATGTGATACACATTGCTTAAGTAAATGGGTTACACATCGTTTCACATCGAGTTCCCTTATATCGTCACCTCTGACCTCAGTTTTGTATTTGATTTGTTTCAGGAGTCCAAAATCCTTTTTATTTTCAGATAAGTGGTCATTTAAAATTTGAAAAGGGAATCAGTGTCTTAGTGTCTGGAAGAAGGGGGGAGAAGCTGTACATTTTGAATGAGGCCCAGAATGAAGTTTCCCCAGTCAGTAATAAATCTGGAGAGCCATTACATCTGCTGGTATTTTCACTTCGTGGCTCTCTACACTGGCAAACTTCATGTAAATGCTGCCCACACTCTCAAATGTACCAGTACCTGACATACTCACAAAGGAACCACGTCAACATCAAGAGAGTCAACAATGCAGACAAGCTGAAGGCCGCTATTTAAGCAGCCTGGGCTTCCTTAGCACCTCAAAGTCAGCAGAGCCCCAGGCCGATCACCCTCTTGTCATGTCACATTAATGTTCTTTCAAAGAGAGCCCTAAACAGAAAGCGATCATACTCCACAGAAAAACGGACAATCCTTCAAGTAGGTTGTCATCTCTTTATCAAAGATCTTTTTTTTTTGTCTTATGAAATATTTTCATTTTATTCAGGAATGGATCTTTTGATGCTCACTAGCTGATAGCCGCCAGATCGCTACGGCAGACTCATACCAACAAAAGCTGACATTCTTCTGGGTTTAAACTTTTCAGCACACTGTCTTCCTCTAGTGGGCAACAATTATATGTAAAGTTCTGAATTGCACTAATGCATATTACACCATTAGACTACCTGAGCATTCGAAAACACCTGACTGACATGTACAAACATCTGCAATAATACTGGTTATCAGAATGAAAACGCTGGTCTATGGTTACCTTTATATCCCCAGATCCATTAATATGCAAACAAAGTAAGCTGAGAGAAGAGCCAGAGGATATCCAGTCCGAGTGACAGAGGGGGGAAAGCCTGCGGGGCAGAAAGACGCCTTTACCCAGCAGCTCTTATTGCCCAGCAACCTCACCATCGTACAGAGAATGCGTAGTGCTCTCTGCGGACTGCCACTGCTTACTCTCACCAACAGAGGTAATTACTTACAAATAAGGGGAAAACCAGCTGTGAAAAATTAATGTCAAGTGCTAAAACTGCATTGTTTGCAATGAACAAGCAACAGGTCAGCAAAGCTGTTAGGAATCGTTCATGCAAACGTTTAACGTAAAAACAAATTGCCAGAAATGCCAAGAAATGTAATATAAAGTGCAACAAAAAGAGTCACAGTAGACATATCTCGCTTCTTAAAGGGATGATTCGGAAATGTGCAGCAATACATTTGGTTGACAAGATGGTTTATTATCTCAGCACGTCCGAGTAAAATTAAAAGTAGGAAAAAGTCATTTCCCCCTTTCACATCAGACTTGAGGGTCATCATTAGTGAGCCGTTTTCTCTCCAGATTCAACTCTAGGCAGCTTAGGGCTTAATCAAGTGGAAATCTGGAAAAAGGGGGGTTTAGGGGTTGGTCAGGGTTGGGGTGCGAGACAGAATGGGGCAATTGTTCAGATAAAGGCCTCACATTGAGTCTGCTTTCATGTCTCTCTGTGGGATGTGATGGGACTTTACAGTAGCATTTCACTTCCAGTAGGTTTTTGTTCACCCCTACAGAAAAGACGCAGCCATAAAAGGTGATCTCAAATTTACAATCATGTAATAAAAATAACTTAAAGCAATTGGAGAACAGATTCAAAGAGAGGGAACATTTAGGGGCCATAATGTAGTTGTGCTTTTTCTTGCTCGTTTTACGTGTCACACACACATTTTGAAGGTCTTCATAGAAATTAGGGAAGAAGTTTAAGTTGTTGGATAAGACTCTGAAGAAGCCAAAAATCTGAAAACTTACAAATAAAGATGTTATAGCTCCACTTTTGATTAACTGTTTATACTAAGAATATCAAATATGACAACAGCCAGCTTTAAAAATACTCCTATCTTCCTTCCATAACTTTGGTGTTTTTGAAGTGACTGGATTGGGACTCTGGGTGTCGAGTTCACACTGTTCTGCTGCATTACTTCTGTCCTTGCCTTGTTTCATTTTCTATTCATTTTCTATTAACCATCTGGGAATTTAATTCCAACGCTACATGTACATCCCTCAGAGGTCAGCTAATGATTACATCGGTAAGTCACTTCACTGAGTTCAACTTTAAGTTCCAATTATTGGGCAGGCTGAGATGTGTGTCGCATTATCTGTGTAAATATTGTAGAGTAACAGAAGTTCATTTTATTATTGGCTGCAGTATTTGAGCTACATAGATTCTGGAGCAGTGAGTGTGTGGGTTTCATATATGGTACATGAAAGCTGCTAATGCAGTTGAGTATTTTTAGTGTTAATTGTATAAAAATTAAGATGTATGTGAACAACATCTTAGTGTTGAGATGTTTCTAAACTTCCATAATTTGATTCTTTTTTTTTTTTCTTTAAAAACATTTTTGTAATGCACTCTTTAGGAGGTGGAGAGAACTGGAAATCAACCAGGAAAAGAATAGTACATGAAACGCCTTGAACAGTATACATAAATGTCAATTTATTCTTTGCATCCATGAAAGAAACGCGAATAGGTGAGGCACCAAAACTGGCAACAACCCAGGGGCCCACATCATCCTAAAACCGGCCCTGATCGAACTGTTGTCGCACTCAACTTTCCCAACACTAAAATGAGATTCCCTTCAGTTTTCCTCACAAACAGACAGGCTCCCACTGATCTATTGTGCACCAAAGCCTTTCTCATGCGTGTTTTGAATGAAAGCTAGCGTACTGATGGGTTCAGATAATCACGTTTTCTCTAGACAGGCTTAGTGTCACTAAATAAGCTGCAGAGAGGAACGAAATAGAGGGGTGGGAAGGGGAGGAAAAAAAAAAACTTCTGAATAATGAGAACATTTCTTTGAGAATCTTAAACACAGAAGAAAATGTGCTTTTGCTAAATGCTAAACTTGTCATAAATGGCGCTTAAAAGAGAGCGTTAGCGTGAACTGTTTAACAAATGAAAAGTACTTACAGGCTGGTTGGCTGCCTTACCTTTATCAGAACGCAGTGTGGTCCACCAGCAGGTGCATTTGGCACATCTCAGTGATGCCTCCAGGTTCCGCTGGAAAGTTTTCCACTTGTCTCGGTTTCAATGAAATTCTTCACACCTATAGTTTGGTGAAAACCAGCCAAAATACGAGCTTTTCTAAAGAAAGTCTTCTTCGTCACCTATCCTCACAGTTTTTGGTGGAATTTGGTTGTTGTCAGTGCACGCTCTCCTCCAAGCCGAATAAAAGTGGATATTTGCATCAGAGTGACCCTCCCCTCGCCATTCTTAGCTGCCATTGTTAGTCACAGTCGGGGCTCGGATTCAGCCCTCCCTCGTCAAATCCCTCCCGAACAGAGCGAGGAGCAGCTTTTATTCTCTGAGCCCAGGCTGGCAATTACTAAAAGCCACAAAGAAACTATTATACCGACCCTTTATAAAAAAAATAAAAATAAAAAATAAAAAAAATGAACGTCTATACATCACAACTGGTCAAGTTTAAATTACTTTTGCTTTGGCGAAGTTCTTTAACTCTGTGTTGTCACATCACATGTAACAGACATGTTGAGGAGTAGCGACAGGAAGCCTCTTCCTTCGCTGCTGTAAATACCTGAAATAACTGCATGATTACCTACTCCCTGTCTTTTCTCTAAACTGTTGAGTAATCTTCAATCTAATCCAAAATATGTTTTGGATTAGATTGAATTTACATAGCAAAATCCATACTTGCCTGAGAAGTAGGTTTTTTTTTTTTTCCATTTATGATTCAGATCTTGATATTTTATGTCAACGATAACCTGATTAAATAATTTTGTCAACTGTCAATGAGTGCTTCGCATTGATGTGTGGGAATTTTGGCCCACTCTTCCTGACAGAATTATTTAAATTCAGCCACATGGTGGAGCTTCGAACTCTGAACAGCCTTTTTAAGGTTAAAGCACATCATCTCATTTGGATTTAAGTTGAAGCTTTGACTAGGCCATCTTAAAATATTTTATAGCCAGTTAGTTTTGGGTCATTTCTGTTGGAGAGCAGAAGTCATGATTTCCATTAATCACACAGCAAGTAGCTGTGTGATTAAAGGAATGGAATGTGTTGTTTGTGAAATGTGTTACTTTTGCATTTGATGCATCACAATGTTCCACTTTTGTCTCCTCTGTCCACAGAGCATTTTGAGCTGTCATTGTGCTCCAGTAGTAATTTTGGTTGAAACCCAAAATTACTGTAGTGCAAACTAAAGCCAATGACACATCCTTGTGATACTTACATAAATATGAAGTGTATATTTACTTTTACCATCTTATTTCTCATTTTATCCTGTGATAGATGTTCAGTGAAGGCTGATCAGAACAGAATATCTGGCTCATGTCATACCATACAACAAATCCAAGGAGGCAGATCATTGCACACTTCAGTCTGGTGTTCTGTGAGGCCCTTTTTCCAATCTCTTTGTTTGAAACAAAACAAACAGGGTCATATTTAAAAAAAAAAAAAAAACAAACTCTTGTTTTGTTAGAGCTCCCAGCTTCTGTGAAAGTGCCAAAGATAAAGCAGCAGATTTTATAGTGTACAAATACAGCTGTTGACATTGACGGTAGTTTTCCTTGTTTGGCAGACTGGTGTTATTTTTCCGATTTCCTTTTGACGTGTCATGTGTTTCCTTGAATAAAAAGCTCCATTACTGCTGCAAATGAACCTTGATGTTGTTTAGTTGACAATAAACCAAACTGGCTGGTTTAGTTTGAGACAGAACATCTTGATAGGAGGGGGAAAAGTGTTTAGATGCTGCCAAGTGATGTGTTTTATTTATGTTCATTTACAGTGAAAATTGGTGCTATCCTGTTTACAGGCATTTTTATGTCAGCAGATTTTATAAAGGCTGCAAGGCAGAAAAGATTTTTGTTCAGAGCACATCTAATATTTGAGTAGGGCCATTTGAAATTATTTAAAATGTTCTCCGAAACACAGCATTTTAATTTGGATTTAAAGATAGATTAAGGTTCATTTTCGATAGAGTTTAATTATTCTACAACAGCTCTAATTTATAAGAAAGATAATCCTAAAAGCAGTGTTTGGGTGTATATCCCAGCACAACTGTTTTCAAGAGCTTCATCTGCAGCTGCAATTGCGGAGTGTGTGCCACCTAGAGGATAAAAACAGATGTCAACAGATTTGTTTTTCCCAAATTTTACTGCTTAGTTTTTATTAACTCTTGGCTGATCTGCAATTAATTGCAATGAGTAATAGAAAATGTTATGATTAGGTGAGCCAAAAACAAATCTTCATCAGACAATTCAAACTTCAAGGTGTCCAAAAAAGCCCAGTTAGCACCAGGGGCCATGTTCCAAAGCGGTTTGGGTTGCTAACAGGGCAGAGCTTGCCAAAATGACAGCAAGCAGGTATGAGTGTTTCAATCCACACAATGTGGCAAATGCTTTTAGATAACAGCTTTGTGTCAACAAGGGGCAGCAAAAAGGACACTTTTCTGCAAGAAAATGTCAACTGAGGACACACTGATAATTTGCAGGAATGACTAGAATTGGACTGCAGAGGACAGAGGCACACTGAGACTTTACAATGTATCACCAAAACGTTGATGGAATCATGCATGGTAATAAATAAATCGCATACTTGCCTGGACAAAAAAAAGAAAGACCTCTCTGCATTTGTATAAATGAACTATATAATGTTTATTAAAATATATAAAATACAAAATACATATGCATAATTAGATCCAGGATGAAATATGCATATAGAGCATAATTATTATACAGTAAAATGTGTTTACATATATAGATTTTTAATACATATAGGAAGATATTTTTGCATTAAAACTGGCAGTGGTGATTTCATTTTCCCTCTCCCCTCTCCTCGCACACACAAACAGGAAGCCTCCTGGCCCCACAGCACCGGTCCCACGATAGCGGGGCCTCTCTGGAAAGCTCGCGAGCAGCAGCACCTTTACACCTGAGATCTGCATTTGTGAAAAAGTCTCATACTGAACAACAACTATTCGGACACATACTGTAGCTTTATAGGACTTTGATTGAAGAGACTGAGTGACATAACAGAAGTCGTCTGATTTGATTTTGTTCTTTACTGAACCCCTTGAAAAATATGTGGAAGGAGTGCAGGCTTTCAAGTACAACATTTGGAGAAAATACTGAAAAACTGTGCCATTTCTCTCTTATTACATGCCGAGGTCCTGCTAAGCAGACACCATTTACCATCAGTGTACTTGGCAGCTCAGTACAGTGTTTCCTAATATATCTGTAAAGTTTGCAGGAAGCTTTGAAGATCCAGGATGGAGAGTGCTTCCATTGGATTAGTCCTTCAGAATAGCGTGGTTTGGTCCTGTAATGGTTTCAGTCACTCATATGAATTTATACATAAAGCTGTCATGTCTGGTGGTAGTGGTGGTAGTGGTGGTGGTGGTGGTGTTCATGGTGATGGTGATGCTCATGGCGCTGCACCACAGGAACAACAATCCCAGGACTCCCAGGGGGGGCGGACGCCGGCTCCCTCTCCATGCCGGGCAACATGGACGGCATGGCAGGCTGCTGTTGGTGGTGGGGCTGCGGAGTCAGAGGGGTTTTGGTCGGGGACATGGAATCGCGAGCTCTGGCCTTCAGCCGTTTGCTGTGACTGTGCTGCAGAGGGTGCTGGTGGTGGGCTGAGGGTTGAGCTTGGTGTGGCAGGTGGTACACATCCTGACCCCCGTGACCTGCGGCGTTTCCACCGTACAGCATTGTTTGGATGGGAGGGTGGTAACCGTGGCATTTGTTGGATTTGCCACCTCCGTTATTACCTCCACTTCCCTTATAGGCTCCTTTAGGGGATTTGAGGAACTGAGCACCTTTGGCTCGGGGCTCTGCAGGGTTGCAGCTTTCACCGATGACCTGCGAACGTCGGTGGTGAACAACTTGGGCTTCTGGCTCATGGGAGCGAGAGCGACTCTGGCTTTGTGAGCTACGAACTTGAGTCTCCTGAGCGGGACAGTCTGGGTTCATTCCTGAAAGACAGCATAAAAAAAGCAGTGGTATATTTAAATTAAGGTAACTGGATATTTTCCACAGTAAATAAGAAAGTAAGTAAACTCTATTTATATAGCACCTTTCACAGACACACAAAGTGCTTTACAAAAACAAAAGAACACATAACACTAACAAAAAGAAACTAAGATCAGTGAACCAAAATTAACCGTAAGCCAGTCTAAAAAGTATGTCTTGAGACTTTTTTTGAATGAGTCAGTTGAATCGGAGTGGCGCAATGCTAGAGGGAGAGCATTCCAGAGCCTCGGGGCCACCACCTGAAATGCTCTATCGCCACGGGTTTTAAAATAAGTTCTGGGTACCGACAGCAACATCTGATTAGAAGAGCTCAGGGTCCTAGACGGACAGAGAGGCTTCAGAAAGTCCAATATATACTTGGGAGCCTCACCATGAAGTGCCTTAAAAGTTAAAACTAAAATTTTAAAATGAGTCCTAAAATACACCGGTAGCCAATGTAGAGAGGCCAGAACAGTAGTTATATGAGCTGTTCTGTGGGTTTTAGTTAAAAGCCTGGCTGCAGCGTTTTGCACAGTCTGAAGGCAAGCCATGGAGGATTTACTTAGACCCACTAACAGGCCATTGCAGTAATCTAAACAAGAAGAAATAAAAGCATGGACAATCATTTCTAATTCGTTCTGTGATAATATAGCTCGCAGCTTCGAAATATTCCTTAATATCATCACAATGATAAAAACAGTTGCGAACTAACAGTTTGCAATGATTGTCCAAAGTCAGAGAACCATCAAAAAGAACACCCAAATTTCAGAGACTACTTTTTTCCAAAGGGTTTAAAAACCTAAGATGCTTCCTGATTTCAGCAATTTTATCAGCAGGAGCAACAATAAGCATCTCAGTCTTGCTAGCATTTAACTGCAGGTTAACTGAAATAAACTTTTGAAATGCTCCAGTAAAGCTAACAAAAAGGAAACTGGAGACATTTCCCCTTGCAGACTAAACATCAAACCTATCACACTGACTATATCAATCCAGGCCAATGTGAAAAGGGGGGCTGAGACACAATCTGGAAACCTGTAGCTTCTGAGATGATAGAGACCCAAATATAAGAAAGTTCATGTCCGACTCGAAATCCAACCTGAAGCTGAACTTGGAAACCATGCAAGAGTAGCTGAAGTTTACAGCTTGCATTTGGTGAGCTTTTACCGTCTTGTTATTTCTTTAGCGACACACATCTGCAGTGAACGCTGCCATGCAGATGTGTGTCGGTAACTGCAGCAACAGTAGCTGTGGCACAGATTGACAGCAGCTGGAGAGCACCAGTGACCCTTCCTGCTTGCTTTTACTCTGCCACGGTGAAGCATTTGATCAGGTTAGTGGAGGGACGTTTTACAGATTTTTTACCAGGTATACGTCCTGGGATGTAACTGCAATTACAATATCAAAAGTTATTTTAGCTCACCTTACGAGACTTTGCTGACTTAAAACTATTACCATGTTATTTAAAAAAGTGAAATTCAGATTGATATTTTCATTATATTCAGAGATGGAGCATACATTTGTAATATTTAAGTGATCACCATCACAATAAAATGCAGGCTTTGAAACTCGCTAAAATTAGACTATTCGATTATTTTTACTTGAAAAATTAGAATGAAAAATGTGTAATAAGAGACCTTTATAAATATGTTATTATTTATTTACAAGAATAAATAAATATTTATGAATTTGGTATCTGAAGAAAATGATGACAATAGATGGGAGTTTCAGAAGAAAGAGTATCTGAAGTTTTTTAGAAGTCATAAATGTAACTTGAGTTCTTGTACAAACCAAATAAAATGGAAAATATGTCAAATGTTTTAATTACGAATAAAGCTTCCATCTTTTATAGCCAAAGTATTTAAGTTATTCCTGAATTAGTTAAATCTTAGTTTGAATGTGTGCTGATAATACATGTATGCTGAAATAAAAATGGTTAAGTAAAGTCGAATTGAACCGACCTTCAAATCTGGAGGTGTAGTTCTCAATACCAGCCAGGTCCAGGTAGTGGTTCCTCCTCTCTGTGTTCTCATCCACGCAATAATGCTGACCCTCGGCGGCCGGAGGCTCACTGCTCTGTCCCTTGCTACTGTAAGAGAGTAAAGCGAAAAGTCATATGTGTGGCTTGAACGCATTTTTCATAAGAAAGGTTTCAAACAGACTGACCTGAAGTATGAGGAGAGACGCTTGTCAGATGACCGGCTCTCATCGTGGTGACAGCGCTCTGAAAAAGTGCAGTTGAAGTTAAATAATGACTGGATGAACATGCTTTTTGAAAGTTAATAAACCTGTTGCATGTTATGATTTAGTCTCTGCATATCAGTCTACTTCTACTTCTAAACTAAAAAAAGGGAGTGTAAATACATTGGTATCTAATCAGGTCGAGTTTAACAATCACAGAATCATTTAAGAAGGTTTAGGAACTAAATAACATGTGAAATGCCACTATTTTATTTCTGGATAAATCTGTATTTAACCAAAAACTAATTCGAAAAAATTTGAAAATGAATTGCAAATCAAATACAAATTATATCATATTAGTATAAATTAATGAAAAACATACTTAATTTTATTTTTATTAATTATTCCAATAATGAAGTAAGGAATAAAGTCTAGAGACAAAATAACAACAAAATCAAGTTTCAGATTTTTTCAGACTCTTTAAAACTGAGTAGGAAACCTGAGTCGTTGGTTCATTTTTCAGTCACCTGCTCCCGTGTCTCGTCTGTGGCTCCTCAGCTCTGGGGTGACGGTCAGCTTCACGCGCAGAGTCTTGCTTTTGTTATGACAGGAGTGATTCACAGAGGCATCCACCACATCATAGATGGTGTGCATCAAACTCGACATGTCCTTTAGAGATCAAAAAACAGTTACAGTTCCAATTTGATTAAAAAAAAAAAAAAAAAAACTAAAAACATGCGTCTAAATAAATGTTAGACGGGACGTTTTGGAAGCATTACAAAAACAACAGCTCAGCAGCCAGAGGCAAAACCAGCCCACGTACTTCTTTAGTGACTTTCCCACTGTTGTCAAAGTCGTAAAGAGTGAAGATCCACTCCTGACGGTTGTCATCTTCCAAAGAAACATCACACTCCACATCCTGGGAAAAAAAAAAAAATATTCCCTCTCTTTCATACACATAAACACTCAGGCAGTTCAGCGTAGCTGTTTATCCTCCTCATCATCACTGTGATTATGCTCCAAAGGCATGCTGGCGGCAAGACACATCCGCATTTAAAACAGCAGGGGGAAGCAAAGTGCAGTTTGTTCTGGTTTTATTTAGTCAGCAACAAAGGTTTTCATTAAACGTGTATTACAAATTGGAAAGATTGCCTAACTCTGCAAAATAGAGTTCTAGAGTTAGAAGTTTTCTTATGCATTCGCATTTAGAAAGTACAGAACAGAGACACATAATCACCAATTTTTAATTACGGAAAAATGCAACCTCACTTACTGAGATGAGAAACAGTATGTGATTGTAATCCAAAAATTATATCAGACAAGGCAAAAATGCTGCCAGATCACATTAACTCTTACATTGACGCTAATGCGTTTCTTCCCGGAACTTTTGGTGGCATCTCTGAGAGGTTCCTTCTCTCCGTCCTCTGAGTGCAGGTACTGCAGGTAGCTTTCACAACCCTCAGCCTTCTCCTGGGGAAGAATCACTGTCGAGGCAAAAGAAAACAATAAATAAGAGTCAGAGACAACCTTTTGTTCTATGCAAGACAATCTTTGACTCTCACAATATCAATCAAATAGCTACGAGTGACTTGCTATGTCTGTGATGCCTATCTACTTTTCTTGATAAGATTTCTTTTTAAGGGTGCTTTTTGCAGTCCACGAGGCATTGTGTGCTCAGCTCAGAGTGAGCAGTTTAAGACCAAAATACAACTTTACAAATTTTGTTCAACTATATGGGACAAGGCAACAAAAATGGTACAATCTGTCATAAAACATCTGATAGGCTAACTGTCTTCTCCGCCTACCCTCAAGGGGACAGTGTTGGTCTGTGAATTGTCCTTCCTTCAGTTCAGCATTCGGAAACTCCTGGGGAAAAGAAGAAAAGAGGAGAGAAAGACACAGAGGATAGGAGAGAGGAGAAGGAGAGAGGGGGTTAGAGATGTAAGCGAATCTGCAGTTCAGACCACAGACACAGAGAAAACAAACAGTTCCAGCTAAAGCATTTCCTACTCAGATGAGCGGCAGAGGGCTCCAGGCTCCAGCGCGGCCAAACACTTTGAACATCTGCACGCTTATTGTGTTTCACTGTCTGGGACGCAGTGAGCGCGGCCACAGCCAAGCTTTCAAGATTCCTCTGAGCCCTTCAAATGGATCCCTCACATCCATCAAAAAGCTTGTGATGCACTTCATCATCTGAGCATCCTCTCTCTCTCTCGCTTTCTCAGCCAACCTGTTTATTCTCATCCTGTTTGACATGAGAGACCCACTGAGAAGTGTTTGATGGAAACCCAGAGTTTAGGAAAAAAGTTCTGTTGTATTGCTTTTTTTTTTTTTTTAAGCAGCTCAACTCTGAAAAGTTTGGCTTATGAGCAACAAGCCACAGAATGAGGTCTGGGCGGCATTTATGCTGAATGCCAGATGGAAATTTCCTTGCAGATAGGATGAAACTGACTAATTACACCAGTACAGAAAGAAGAGAGGGACGGAAAGAAAAACTGGTCTTCTTCCATTTGTGAATAATTCGTATCTTGGATAAAACTGGACCGCAAAGCATCCCACACATGTGCGAATGCATAAGCGCGCAGAGGGAGCAGCAACACACACACTCAGGCTTTTTTAATTACAAGTGCATTGTGGAAACAATGAAAATTAAGTGCAGCACAGGCCCTAAACCTCAAATATTTAAACAACAAATGATTCAACTTATTTACGTCATTCCCCGTTCCTCTAAGCTGCTCAGCAGGCTTTGAAATAAAATCGCACCAGATTGAATCAAGGAGGCCCACTGAATTGAGACAAATAAAAAACAGACAGGGCGCTAGAAAACAAAAGAACTCCGTGTACCTTTTGACGGAGCCGAGGTTCATGAGAGAATGAACATCTGCATGCGTTTAGGTGAGCGAACCCCCTCCCCGTTTACCCCCTCTGCCTCTCAGAGTAATCACAGCGCCAGGGCCTGTTGTGGTTCTGTTTAAGAATCTCAAAGACTGATTATTGTGGACTTCAGAGGACGATACATCAGGACGTAATCTGGTCGTGACCTTCGGAACTAAATGGGAGGCAGTCTCGGAGGTCAAGGCCCAGACGGCCACCAGAACCCCTGGGATGCGAACAGGAGGAAGGAGATAGGGGAAGGAGGGATAAAAGGGAAGAAGGAGGGAAGGGAAGTTCAGAGGAACAAAGTCAAGAAAGGAACAAGGCTGATAAGAGGAGAAGGGCAGAGGAGGATGCTAGTTAAGAGACGGGACCAATCTGTTGGTGTTTTCAGACGTATGGCGCTCGGTGGAAAGCCTGGGAGAAATGGAAACTGTTTTTTTTCTGTCATAAACAAGAAAACCCTAAATCATAAAGCACATATTCTTGAAACAAAAAGAAAGAAAATGTGTATTTATATACACAAAACTCACAGCATCCATCTTTTGTGGTTTCCTCAGACAAGTTGTTGTTTTCCTTCTGATCTGGAAGCTTTTATCCCCTCCCTTTTATCTTGCAGTCCCCCTAATGAAGGCCAGTATGTAAGGACTCAGAGGAACATCAGAAACAGCCATTGATTCCTTCCTTCCTCATTCCCCATAAGGAGGCAGAGCAAACTGTTCACAACCGAATTAAAGACATGAGCTTCCAGTGGTGGACCGATCATGCTTTTTCTGGCCAAAGAATCGTCATTTCTGCCATTCTTTGATATCTGACCTGATGATTTAGATTTTAACTGACACAGATTTTTTTTTTTTTTTTTTACAGATCATAAAACATAAATAAGGGGAAAACATGCTGTAGGTGTTTTGACGTAGGCAGTGATTTTGAATCCAACAGAAAATGAAGAATTATTCATCAACTTTTATTTGGTTTTTATTAAATTGTTGCATTAAAGATGGAGGACTTCTTTGCAAAAGTAGGAGATGCAGAAGTTATCTTTGCTTGCCACACACTATTTTAAGGGGATCGACAGGGTTTGTTTCAAACACATGTTGTCCCCATACCAATAGCACCAGCCCCACCTCTGTGCTCATTACATCCATTGGTGGAGCTAATGAGAAAGCAGCCTGTACCTAACCGCAGTCTGCAGCTCACCATCTAAACACATCTCCCTCCACATCGCCCACGGTGTCGGGATCAAATCTGCCCTCCACATGTGCAATTAACTGCTTTCTGGCATTGAGCAGTTTTCATTTTTTCACTATCAGCTCACAACCAACTCTTCAGCCTCTTCAGAACGCAAATATCTATCCTACAAAAGGGTTCTTGTTTTTTTTTCTTTTCTTTTCTTAACAGATGTGTATGGTTAAAATCACAGCTAACAGTGAACTGAAAGAAACATTTTAAATCTGCACATGCTAAGGGAGATACTTCAATAAAAACATTAGGTATTGGAGCCCCATTGTCTTTTTTTTTTTTTTAAAGCATTGGAAATATGCAGTGACAGCATTCTGTGTCAACAATCTGCCTCTCCGACGCCTTGACATAAGAGACAGAAAGAAAGGTGAGTGATGTTTGCTCCTGTTTAATGCCGCCGTTCTGCCAAGCTTCCCTAAAGCCTCAGTCTCCTGCCAGACTTTTATGTGGGGTAAGGTAACCAGGGGAAGCTTTCATAGCTCCCTACCAGGTGACATCAGACATCCCCCAGCAGTCTGTCCTCCCACCCTACCTCCGCCACCCCCTCCCTGCCTACCACCCATCCTCCCTCTGGAAAACACTGCACATCTTTGTTCTCACATCTCCCCCTCTGGCTCACCCCCTAAAAATAAGTGCACACACTTCTTTAGGGCCACGTTCCAGACCTTATGATGCAACTTGAAAATTGTGCTTTTAAAAACAGCGAAGGCTAACATTAATATTGTTTACACAGCTCCTCTTCCCTCGGGTGGGGAAATATGGCAGCTCGATCGGATGTCTTAACGCGTGTCGAAGTACAAACACATGCTGGAAAGACACGAAAACAGGATCTGACCTTCTTCTGTGTGGAGTTTTGAATTTGTGTGTATTCTTTTCCTGCTTAGTTCAGAGCATGGGTAAAGGTTGCTCTTCATTTATTTTGTCAAAAATATCGGCACCTTTTTATTTTTCTAGGAAAACCAGGTCAACAATCTAAGTTCTCTGTTGCATTTGATGTTAAAGGGAGCATTGGGAGGTAAATGCTAAGAAGCTATTAGTGGGAGTTTTCTTACATTTCAGAGGGCGCCACCGGAAAAGGCTTCAAGACCACCAGCCAGCAGACCAGCATTCCTTCTCAACCCCAATATTAACTGGAAATTATTGTGGCGTTCCTTGTGAAGAAAAATCTGAACCCAAATGTTATTACTACAAAGAAAGGAAAACCCATTTGTAAACAAGCGTCATTTTCTTGTGCATTCCTGAGATTGAAACTGGAGAGGGACGGGGGCCATTGAGAAATAAAAGCCCTCCGTTCCAGCTGAAACCAACCTGGCCTCGACTCAAAACCAGATGTGAGCGGTTCTGCTGGAAAGAGGCAGAGCAAACGAGAAGGAGATGATGGGTGGATGGAGGGGGAAGGGGCCATTGCCTAAAATATTTTAGGCTCTGAAGCAAGAAGATTAGCTGAACAACTTGTGGCAACTTCTGCCTCTTCTCCACCAAGAGAGCTAAAGCACAAGCTGCTTATGTTACAACCAGCACCCCATTCTCTTTGTCATTTTTCTATCTCTGTCCGTTTGTGGTGTAGTTTTCATATTTTTGGCTTAAAAGTTCCTTACTTTTTGTGGAAATAGATGTTTGGGATTTTCAGATGATCTCTGAAAACAGTGAGAACTGAATGTACCTGGTCATTTGCAGTTTTATTATTCCACAATTTTAAATATTAGCATAATATGAAATCCTGTGGCGTGTGGTAATGGCTGGTTTTCAGCTTGAACGGTGAACGCTCGGTCAAGAATTTTAATCTTTCCATTTTGTAACTTTAACGTAAAGGTTATTTACTGAAGATTCCACAATGTGAGCTGTTTTTTTTTTAACAGTTGTTTAACAATAAAGTCACAGAAAGCAAAAATGTACATATATGCATCCATTACAAAGCCATGTCTATCACATCAGGGATTTATTCATTATGTTACCAGGTTTGTTCTAAGGAGACGAAAGACTGAGTTTACACAGAAGCAACGCAGTTCAGTTTTTTGAGATTTTAACCAGTTTGTCTTGGAACACATTGAGTTTGGAAGCTTATGATATGGTACAGTAGGTTCTATACTACAGGAAATACGAATAGAGTCAGCAAACCTCTGGAACTCAAGTTAAAAAAAACAAGCTGGATCTAGCTTACCTTGACGGTTAAAACATTAAACTAACAAATAAGTGACCAACATGTCTAGCTTTTATATAGAAACAATCTGAAATGTCCTTCGTTTGCTTAAGCAGATGGCTTCCTCACATTTTGATTTTTAATATAAAAAAACTACATAAATTGGAATTTCAGATTGGAAAAATATAATTATGTGTATATCGTATGTGTATCTGATCTTTTATACCTGTGGACAAGAGGTCACTCCAGAAGGCCATCTGTGTCACGCAGCAGAGATGGCCCAGTCATGGCCGCCTTTTCAGGACTCTTTCAGGAAGCTCTCTAAGGTCAAACAGGAGGCAGAACCTCTCCCTTGGCAGAACATGAATCACTAAAACGAAGCCTACTATAACAACAGCTGTGGTGAGAGATGAACATGCTTGCCTGTCTATGTAAGAGCAGCGTGCACGCAGCTAAAAGTCAGTCGCTCTCCTTCAATCAGGAGAGGAATGAGCCTCCTTTTCACTCTTTGTCCCATCATTGATCTTTCTTTCACTTTGATTGTGACCTCCTGAAAGCCCTAAACAAAGATTAGCATCACTGGCTGACAGCCTTGCATCTGTCACCACTGCTGTAATCAACCTGCCTTCATTAAAATGAGCTTTGATAGGAGCCTGATGTAATGGAGCATAGCACCATGCCCTCAGATGTCTCACATTCAGCTACCATAGGAATTATGCCCTTCATACCAATGACTCCATAAAACTCACCAATCTAGATGAGGCAAATGTATGAAGCTATGGCAGCATGAAAGATCACTCACATTTTTGATCAACTGATATAAAAAGGAAGCTGTGGCTGTCTTTGCTGTATTAATTAAAAAAAAAGAAAAACTGCTTCACTGAGAATACACCTAAATCTTTGATGCATTTTATGAAGCACTCGCACAAAAGATTGACAAAAGGTTTATTCACGTCTGAGCAGTCTTTCATTAAATTCAGAGGCTAAATTATACCGAAATAATTCAGGTATGTTCCAACTTACTGAATACTAATGCTATAGCAACAAACAAATCTGCTAAATATGCATCATTTTTGGAAATGGATGAAATTGGACGGTTGTTGCACCTTTGGTGGCAACAACTGCCTTCAAGCATTTGTGTGATAACTAGCAGAGAGTGTTTGACATGGCTGTGGAGGTCTTTTGGCTCACTTCTTTCCCAAGTTGTTTTAATTCAGCCACAGTGGAAGGCTTTGGAGCATAAAGGGCCTGTTTAAGGTCAGACTGTGCCATCTCAATTGGATTTAAGCATAGACTTTGACAAGGCCACTTCAAGACCTTCGTTTTTTTCTTTATAAGCCCTTCAGGGGTGAACGTGCTGGTCTGTTTTGGCTCATGCATAACCAAAGTGCCCTTTAGCTTAACACAGTGACGGCTGGAAGGTTTTTTTTTTTCTCAGAACTTTCCAGTTTCGAGCAAAAGTCATGCTTCCAGTGATTACAGTAAGTCATCCAGATCTTAAAGCACCAAAGCACCCACCGCCATCTATAATGTTCTTGTACTGCAGTACTATTTTAGCTTCACATCGGATGTAATATGATGTGCACCTTAAAAAAGCTTGAGTTTTGCCTTGCTTCACCAGTCCCCATAATATTTTCCCAAAGTTTTAGGGATCATCAAGGTGTTCTTTTTTTTGGCAATGTGGGACTTTGTGTGTGTTTTTTTTTTTTTTTTTTTTTGGTTGGCTAGTTTTCAAGTTGGAGCTTTTCCTTAGATGTCATTATTGCTAAGGCTCTTTTTTATTGTTGAATCTGAATCACTGACTTTAACGTCGACCTTCTGGATGACTTGTTAATCCACTCTTGGAATAATTTCAGTAGGCCATACTCTCATTGGAATGTGATTGGCTCTTACTGTGGTTTGGTGGAGACCCAAAGCCATAGAAATTTCTTTGTAGTCCTTTCTAGAGTGATATGTGTCAATTGTTTAGTTTCTCGTCTGCTTCTGGCACATGATATGTTATTTTTGAAGTCTTAATGTGTTCAGACAGGTTCTTTTTAGGTGATTTCTTCATTCTACAAATCTGGTATTAATCGGGTATGGGAGTGGCTAGTGAAAATGAACAAAAAATTGTGGCTATTTAGAGTTAATTGATAATTCAACAAGGGGGGGCAATAGTAGTTCAAAATAGATTCAGGTTGGTTGGATATATTTTGTCTTTCAATAAATGAAATCGTCTTTTGAAAAATGCTTATCTTTATCATTTAAGTGAACAAAAATTTGTAAGAATGCAAATACTCTACAGACATTTATACATTTTTTTTTCTGTGATAAAACTCTTTTACAGCACCACACAACAGGGATTCATCAAAACCAAACAAAAGATGCGTGCCCAACCAACTGTGAGCACATTCACAACCTGACAACAAGAAAGAGGTGAGTGGAACAAGCTGATGGCATACCAAAGCCCACACTGGGACCCAAAAACGATGTCTCTCTGTTTCTGGCCTCCACGTGAAATTCTGTAAGCCCCCGGCTCTCAGTGGCAGCCAATGGGGAGTGCGTCCAGGCCGATAAAGCTGAGGGGATTTGTTCCACATTCCACGGGCCCTTTAAACAACATAGAGGATGCCAGATTGCCAGGCTGTGGGTGATGTGGCTATAACCCAATCCTGATACGGTCCAAAAGTAGTTACTTTCTGCACACATTCATCTGAGAAATGAAAGGGATCAGATCCCACGTCGGCAGAGGTTTAGCATAAACCAACAGTTTGAACTGTCAAGGTCAACAAGCTTGATAAACACTGCTTTGTCTATTTCCATAATGTATAAACCATTTCAACACGTCGCTCTCACCTGTTAGACCGCTTTTTCCTGTCGGCTGTCGTCAGTATCGGGTTTCCAGCTGCCCGTTGAGCATTGAGATGTCAGTTATAATTGTTCTCACCTGTGAGATAACCCCTGACACCACAGTTTTCACCACTCATTTTGTTGGACTGCAAGAGATTTGAGTCAGAGCTTTGAAAAGCAGCCGTGGCAGATCATAGGGGCGAGGCCCTGCGGTCGGAGGTTGGAGGGAGCTAGAGGCGTTACACAGCTCCTGTGGGTGACTGAGAAATGTAAACAAACCATGTTGGGGAAGGACAGCTGCACGTCAGCGTGGAAGAGTGGCGACAAGTCTTAGAATTTATAAGCAGTGCCATTTTAACCCAGGTACCCCCATAATACTAAATGACAGGGTCAAGTGAGGCATTTTCACCAGTCATTATGTACCATCTGCTCTTTTGTATATGTTAGAGAAAGTTTAATAGACAATCTGTTTTCAATAATGTTCTTTTTAGTCTGTTTTTACTCTTTTATTTGTAACAAGTGGTTAGTTTCCTCTCTGACGTAGAAATCCTGGGTATGTATGGAGATATTGTGAAGGTGTAGACATTTTCTCACTAATATTTTGGTATTACATGGGTTATGCATGTTATAGTAGTTGTTCTCTATTACTAACATTCAATAGTAATATACTAATTACTTTTGGTCATTGATATATGCTGATGATGGCAAGCTACTGGATAGCTGCTCTGTGGTACACTGACAGAGGTGAGGCTGCCATGCATTGGCATCACCAATGCCTGATCACTACCAACAGGCAAGGTGGGTCAAGTGTCTTCCCCAAGGACACAACAAGAGGACGTACTGAACTGGCAACCCACCGGTTGCAGGATGAACTCCTACCACCGTCGCCCAAATCGTCCCTAACAAAATAATCATATGCACATACATGTAAGGGCTATTTAGGGAGTCCACTTAAGCTAACATGCATATTTCAACTATGGGAGAATGCCAGAGTACCCAGAGATAATCCACACATGCACAGAGAGAAAGTACTAGCTCCATGTCAAAAGGCCAAGGCAAGGGACCTTCACCAGAGCAAATGACTACAACACCTAGCAGCCCAGCTCTTTATCTATCTTGTTAATCCAAAATATTAAATTGGGTATTTTACAAAATCAACTTGTAAGCTTTTTGTCATGTTGTAATGTTATTCCCTCAATGGTTAAAGTGTTTAAAGTGTTTATTGCAGAGGTATCCCTGTTAGCAGACTTCAGGGAGTCTGAAAATGCCATCAAGTGGACATGAACTCTTGAGATGTTATTGAGATGGAGAAAGAATCTTAAGATTGTGATTTTACAAAACAAAAAAGAGATATCCATTGTTATAAATGTTTCAATAATATGGATTTTTTTTAGCTCTGCTCACAGACTCAGGATCTGTTTGGAATAATTTCAGTAGGTCACATCTTTAAAATAAAACGTTATAATCTTCTACTCCTGGAAAAAATGTCTGGACTGAGACAGCCTCATCGAACAGGAAATGTTATGACACTATAAACTGTTTTAGTGCAAAAAATGCCTAAATGCATGAAAACGTCTTAAGGCAACAATATCAATAAAACCTCAAAATCACTCTAAAATGTGCGGATGCAAACAATCCTGGTTTGCTTTTTTTGTTTTTTCAGCTAATTAACAAACCACAGCTGTGGCTATTGTTGGGGGTTTAGAAATGTTTTGTAATTTTAAAAATACATGAGCTTTTGTTGCATCATTGCAAAGAAATATATAGAAAAAAAGAAAAAAACACTGGGATAAGGACTGCCTAACAACTTGGTATTTCCCTTCCAAGAAAACATACCAACAAACTAATTTGTCACATGTGACTGACACACTGACCGTTTCACTCACATGTGGTGAAATGTGACTGAAACATAACTGAAAATTCATGAGGTTACAAGCTGCATTTCGATTCATTATTTGGCCAATATGAATAATTGACTATTGTTTGGAACTCACTCATATACTAAGTTGCTAAAACAGTGTCATCTGCCTGTGTGTGTAAGTTTGGTAACACTTTATTTGAAGGAGTGTGCATAAGATTGGTATAATGCTATCATAAATATGACATACCAGCTGTTATGAACATGAAGGAGTCTACATGAATGTCTATGACTGTTGTCATAAAGGCTCATTCGATAAATAATAACACTTTTAGTGCAAAGTTGACACTTTTAATGGACTTTTAATGTGACTTTTACTACAACTTTGCATTTAGCGAATGACACTTCATGACAACAGTCATGAACATTCATGAAGGCTCCTTCATGTTCATGACAGATGTTATGTCATGTTTATGTCAGTCTTATGCACACCCCTTCAAATAAAGTGTTACCATAAGTTTAAGTCTCCTCACTTTGAAAGGTACCCATGTTGTTGAAAGATCTCAGCCTGATTTCCCTAACATGTTCTAAAACAAGAGAAGGACATGTTCAGGTTTAAAACCACAACTCTCCATTCCACTAGTTACTGCTCCCTATGGATGACCAACCTGCGGAAGTGCAGATGCCCATAAGTAACCACAAAAAGGGGAGCTTATAGAGCCAAAACCAATGAGCCACCAATGTAGCATGAACTCTCAACACATTCGTCTAAGAGTTATGTTGGAGAAACAGAGATGAATGACTGTTATAGTGTACTATTATTGAATTGAACCCTTAAGGAGATTCAGGGCTGCAGAACAGAAGCAGCCAAAATACACACTGCAGTTCAGTAGGATGCAGCACATAAAGGAAGCAGAGCCTCTAATAACTCATCTGCTATAGCCTAACTATAACCAGCAATGTCTGCCAAAACCTCAGGGCCCCAGACACCGCTTGTTTGCATAAATGGTACTGCTCCTCTATATTATGAAAAATTTGAGGCTTGTGGCCATCCTGTTCGGGGTAAAAATGTCTTGGCTTCCTAGACTGTGGCATAGTTCTTGACACTGAATATCTAGACTCTGGCATAAAAAGGGAAAAAAAAGCTGTGTCTGCCTGTTCAAAGCGTCTGCATACCTTTAATCTCCTTTCTGTCTTTGCTGTTGTGTAACTCTCCCTGACAGCCAGGTACTTCTGTCTCCTCCAGCCAACAGGCGTTGTCAGTCTCGGAGACCACGAGAATTCCTAACACTGGAAGAACAACCTTAATTCCAGGCTGTGAAGTTCCTCACACGCCTGGAACTGGACAGCAGGTCATCCCAGGGTCAACACCAAGTGTTTTCTTGAGGATTCCTAAAAATACACCCCCACTGTGCTCAGGAAGCAGAGGAGACTTCACATTTTTTTAACTAATGTGAAGGCAGCCAGGATATGTAAGATGGAGCATGCTATGATGTTTTAGGTACAACCTCCCATAAAATGGGGACCAAGTTAACAGCTGAAGAGGAACAGATGAGATGGAGGGTAAAATGTATGCAACTAGTTAGTCTTACAATATTCATAAAAGAAATAAGCGCATGAGTATGAGACCATGAACGCAATAAATTACTTCAGAAATTGTGGCAAGTGAAAAATCTTTAAATGTTTATAATCCAAAACGTTACATTTACTTTACAGATGTAACACTACATGATTTAGTTCAAAAACTTTTCATTCAAAAAGACACCTTTGTGACATTGTGTTCAATTAAAAATAATTTGTACTTGCTAAGTAATGAGAAAAGACATTTTATAGATTTTTCAAACTGAGAAGTTTCCATATCTTTTTCTTTGCCATTGGTATAATTGTCTTTTAAACTTTATAATTTGTGTGAAATGCTGCAAATTTTTTTTCCACAACCTTTTGATAATAGCTTGCTAGAGTTTTACCCCATTTCTCCTAACAAAACTTGTGTAGTCGAGCCAGGTTTGTATGCCTTCTAGTTCACACAAGCACCTTTTCTGTTTTGCCCATAAATGTTCTATGGGGCTGAGGATCAGAACTTTGAGATCCTCCAAAACATTGACTTCATTGTCCTTAAGTCACTTTGTTATGAGAGGTTATTGTCCATCTGGAAGACACATTTGTACCCAAGCTTTAACTTCCTAGTTGATGTCTTGAGATGTTGCTTCATTATTTCCACATGGTGTTCTTTCCTTATGATGCCATCTGTTTTTAGGAAGTGCAGCAATCCCTCAAGAAGCTAAATATCCCCACAATTTGTTGCTGCCTCCCCAAGTACTTCTGGCGTGGGATGGCAAGATTTCTTCTCTAAATGCAAAGTTGGTCACTATGACCAAACATATGGTTTCATCAGACCATAGGAAATGTCTGCAAAAATATAGTTTTGTCCCTGACAAAATCATGCTTTTGGGGAATTGACTTCTTCCAATCTGAATGACTTTTCAACACATAAAGGTACAGGTTTGATGAAAACAATCTTCAACCAACTTCAGCCATTATCTATGTCTTCACATTTATCTCTGGGACAAAGAATCATATCCTTCCTAAACATTAAGATGGAGGAACATTCTCATGGTGTTTATTCTTGAGTAAAATTGTTCAAACATATAAAGGTGGCATCAGGAAATGATACGTAAAGATTAACTAGACCCGTGAAAGTCCACAGTTCTCTTCCTTATATGGCTGATTGGCTGATTTGTATATTTTCCTATGATATCACACAAGGAAGCAGTGTTTGAGATTTGCCCTTAAAATATATGCAATAATACATTTAACTCAAAAATGTTTAACTTAATCTATTGTAGGCTTACTAAAGCCATTAAATCACCTTCTGGGCTTTCCCAAAAGAGCTTAAAGACATAGTTATCAAAGTGTATGTAAACTTCTGAATTTGAAAAAAGTAATAAAAGTCACTGAGAAAAAAAATCTATGTGCTTGTTCTCTTCAGATTGAGGCTCAAATGTGAGCACTTCAAGAAACCTGACAGACTAGCTGTGTGTCTGAAACACTGTCCCCCAGTGTGAAATTCTGAAACGTAATTCATCCATGGCGCAAGCAGGATCAAAAGGCTACAGCGCAGAGGGAAGCTCAGCCCAGCCCCACCTCCAGTTGCAGTTCAGTTGTTTTTTTTGTAGCAGCAGCAGCAGAGCAAGCAGCAAAACGGTTGCTTTGGCAGCCATAATTATGAAAACCAAGTCTACAAGTCTGGGAAAGAGTCCAGGCTTAAACATGGGTTGCAATACATTTGCGTTGGTTTCCTTCTGCACCCTATCTTATCTCTTGCGCAAAGCAAAAAGCCTGGCAGAGCCCAAACAGAGTGTCTCTGAGCGCTCCACTTGGGGACCCTTGACATCTGATAAGAGGTTACTGAAAGAGGATTTAGGGATCAAAAAGAAGAGAGTGCTGATGTGCTGTAAGACCTTAAGCGTTATGAGATAATCAGGTGCTACCAGGAGTTCTCAAAGCAAAGCATGTGACAGTGGGGGTAAAAGTTCAAATACTCTGATACACTGGCATCTTTGAAGCGATAGGATCAGTCAGGCCCCTATCAACACAAAGAAGTGGGTGCTGGTTATGAAGGAAAGTCTTGCTGAGCAACAATACAAGTGAATTTAGCTGTCGTTATGAGAAAGTTTCAAGCTCACTGAACTTTGTTTATTTTAAGTCTTTTTTCCATTGTAATCATCTTCTCTGCAATATAATAAAAGAACGACAAGCTTTAAAAGACAGGGTCCTTATTGTGATGTATCTCCTGTAACCATATGGTGTCTCTGAAAGTGAGGGGAAGAAGGCATCTCAAGGAGAGGCGCTGTTTATTTGAAATGAGCCTTAGGTAAACATGTTACACAGCACACAGGGCCAGGTCAGCTTTTTGAAGTGGATGGGGCTCAGGAAAGAAATGGGAGGGTGGAAGAAAAGAGGACTGCCTTCAGAGGAAATGAGAACAGAGGCCTCTTTCAGGAACGTTTCATCCTCTCCCTCCCTTCCTGTCACATATATAAAGAACACAAAAGGTGTTGGGCTATAAAATCATCGCAGATTATCAGAACAATTTTCTTTTCTTCTGAGCACACATGAAGAATCATTAAAATTTTCCTGTAGCTCACCATGCACGACAAAAATAATCACTTCCGTTGTAGTGGAAACCAGCTGAAGGTTTTGATGGAGAGAACAGGTTTGTGTAACAAAAGCAAGTTTTTTGCAGCCATACCCAAGCTGTGGGGAATTGTTTTGTGCCTGAGGAAATCCCAGTCTGTGCTGTCTGGAGAAGTCGAGGTCCAAACTTTGAAGCATCTAGCAATATGTTTCAGCAGCTAACCACTTTCAGATGTGACTGTATCGTTTTATGAGCTGAGTAACAGCGATACCTACACATGTGCAGCACTTGGGGTCCCAAAGAGGGAAAGGATCTGCTCAGAGCAGAACAGAGGCGAACTCCTCAGGGGTCTGGGTTTGGTGGAGTTTGATATACCTCTCAAGAAATGGCATTCTCAAAATGAAAATGGAGAGCTGGAAGATGGATCTTGGGGGAAATCTTTCACTTGTGAACACATTTCTGTCAGGATTTCCAATTCTTTTGAGCTTCTCTTTACAATCAGAATGAGACCGTTTGAATAAGCCTTTAAGGTAATACAGACAATATATTGCAAGAGTGTGTAAGAATGAGTGTAAAGCTGCATAATACAGCAGATGCAAGGAAGAAGTTAAAAACAAGACAAAAACTTTGCATAAACAGAAAAGTATAACAAATTTGACTCACAAAAACAGGATCTCTCCACAGGTATCCTGTGGCTAACCTTTTGTTTTCAGCCTACAGGAAGCTGTAATCTGTAGTATGTGTCATACTTTAATAATATCCACTGTGGTATTTTTTTTCCACAAACTTATATACCCTGATGATAGATTTACAAAATTGGGTAATGAAGTATGGATATCCACAGCAGGACTTCACAACTTCCCTTTAAAATGTTCACTAAAAACAAAAACAAGTGAATTCTGCTTTGTTTCCATGTCATTTCGGGGCATATGCTCTAACGCATACAGTTCTTTGAAAAGCAGTATTCCCATTCCTGCTTCACCCTTTTAAGTGCTAAAAATGAGAGGGTTTTGGAGGGGCCAAGTTAAAGTCCCAAGGGAGGTGACTAGGGGGCATTGTGAGTCTACTCCAAGCCCCTTCTAGATGGCCGAGCTCCTCACTCTGTCTCAAAGTGAAAGCCCAGCCACCCTATTTGTGTTTGGGATCTCGTTCTTTTGGTCAGGACCCAAACTTTATGACCACTGGTGAGCATAGGAATGTAGACTGACCCTTAAATTGAGAGCCTCACCTGATGGGCTCAGAACTCTTCACCGCAATGGAACTGTGCAACTGCAGCCGTGATGGCACACCTGATCCTCCTGAAGCCAAAGTTCGACTGCCAGCCAGACTCCCCTCTAAGTAGCCAGGAACCAGATACAACCCCAGTCTGCCAGTCCAAAGGCACTATTCCTCCCTGGTCCTTGTTCGTGCCTCTCCACCAGCACAGACCACAGCGGTACCTATTAGATGCCTCAGGAGTCCCACAAGCCAGTCAGTTCAGTAAGACAACTTCTTCAGCTTGACAGTATCCCTTACTACTGGTGTCCACCAGCAGATTCAGGGACTGGCTTTGTGACAACAGCTAAGGGCAGACAGATATTAGAGCGAGAGACATGGTCCATTCAGACTCCACGTCCTCAGCCTCCCCCATAGTCCAGCTCTCCTAGAGGTGGGAGTTGAATACATCTCTGATCAGGGGAACACAGTGTTCATCATCGACGATTCATTACAAGAAACATGAATGAAGAGAAAAAATAACAAACATACAAAATACAACTGGCTGCTCAAATTGAGCTCTGATTAGTTGCCTCACGCCTGTTGTGATGTCACAAGAGGGAAGAGGTACGGGGGAGGGGGGGGGTTTGTTGGCGACAGTAGATTTAATCTTTTATGAAATTAAAATGTACAATAAAATGAGGAAACAGAAAACAGAGTGAAATGTTAACTAGTGTTTAAATTATTATTATGTTTAATTATACTAAAGTCTGACTTGTAGCTTTAAGTCCCCCTTTGATGCCACCATGGGATGAAAAGGTTCAGTTTCTTCTGGTTGTATACTGTAATGTGTACATTGGTCAACGTCTGACCCAACCTCAGGTTTCCACTTGATGAATTCAATGGATCAGTCATGTGTAAAAGTGGAATCCCCGGCTCTCTTTGAGCAAACAAGCAAAACCTCAGGCTTTTTCAGTCCACAAAAATGTTAAAAATCAGCATCTTGAAAGGCAGCATATCTACAATGTCTCGTCTGATCATGTTTAATGGATTTAAAAGCTTCATCTGTTGTCCCTTTGGCCTATATTAGGATTTATTCCCACTAATTATGAAGTTAAAATTAACACTGTACAAAGGCAGAATACAATCCCACAACAAACAACCAACTATGACTGAAAAAACATTCTATTCCCCCAGCAGCTCTAAGGCTTGTGAAATAAAGTCCACTTGGAAAAGAACAGAGGTTTATATGGAAACATACCTGACACACTAAAAAGTAATAACCTTTAAGTCTCCTGGTGTTTTACTTGGCTTTGAGTGCACAAGATCAAACACAGACTTGAATCCAGCAGCCTTTGCCAAAAATGTCAGCGCTAAGCATTGGAGTCCAGCTTCAGGTATTTTCTTTCTCTTGGCAGGGTGCAAAAGGCAAAGACACAGACCGGCGTTAGCCCATGATGGGTTTGCCTCGGACAGCCAGAGGCACGCTGACCCGGGTTGAGCGGGGGTGAGAACCACCTGCCATCATAAGTGACCAAGCAGATTTGGGGCACGCAAGTGTCGCTGAGAGCGTGGGATGGATTCCAGCCCGGAAGTCGAGCTATTCACATGTTAGTGCTTCAAGACTCGCTGTCATCCACTCCTGTGAAGCTGCACAGATCTCTCTGAAGTGCACAAACAGACATCTCATAAATATCATGAAAGCAACGACAAGAAGTAAGTGACTTCAAAGCTGCGTTGATGGGGATGAGCTATCTCTAAAGGCAACAGCTTCATTTTCTGTGTCTGAAGATAGGCGCTGTAACAGTTCTAAATCTTGTATGGGTCCTCTTTTTTCCCCCTAATTAAATTCTGTTCTGGTTTGAGGTGCAGGAGAAAAAAAAACATCTATTTATTTCATTAAATCTGACTGCTATATGTGAACAAAGCTCTTCTATGGCATGACAGCTGTTGTGACAATATCATCAAACCAAAAGAGATTGTCAGAAAGCGATGTTGAGGCTGCCCAGGAGGATTCATGCTACATGTTTTATGACAGCCATATCAAGGCACAAATACATACTTTTATAAGCGCAACAACATACAATATTTAAAGCCAAATGATGCTTGTTTTCCAGACTGCCTACTAGACTGGACACATGAGACCATAACTCGAGTTGCACATGATTGTCATTAGGGAATATAAAACTCACACAGTCAAACTGTCCATACCATAATCTGATTGCCTGGTAGCTTTAAAATGGTTTGAAATTTTCAATTTTTTAAAGTTTCGAGCAATGACTGCAAAGTGAAGCAGCAAACCTTCAGTTGGGTATAACCATGAAAATATGTCAACCGAGCTTAGCACATAATTTTCAAATGGGTATAATTATTTATATTCATTTATTTAAGAGTGTGCCTTGTGTCAGGGACAGATAAATAAAATTAACCAAGAGCCGGTAAGACTTTCTCAAATTTTGGGTTAATCCACCATTTCAATGTGTCACAGTATTTACAAAAAGCATGTGAAAGATATGCATCATTCAAATGCTCTTATTTTAAACAGGAAAAACAACAATGATCTTACTGACTGATAGCATAAGCAATAAATATAGCATAAACCGACAATAAATGTTGTAGTTTTTAAGTAACAGGAGTATGCCTACATAAATTCCAACATTTAGTATCAAACTGAATCAAATTTAAGAGCTGTATTTGTTCCTTAGGCACTGCAGCACACCACCTTCTCCATTCTACTCAGTTGTCCAATCAATTTGAGATGACTTAATGACCTAATGTGAATGTTTTAAAGTTCTAGAAATTAGCTGGAGTTGAGAGCTGATGCTGCATTCAAACTCTACACAGAAAGGTTTGCTTAGCGAAGACTAAAACATTATCACCTCCTCGGTGTGACTTACCATTAATAACCAAGACACTACCAAACAAAAATGGCAGCAATACTTTTATCTCCCATTCACATTAAAACAATTTTTTGTACTTTACAAAAGGTAACTTATATATATGAAGTGATGCAGCTTTAAATAATCAGTCTGAAATGTCAGGTCAGTCATCTGCCATTGCTCAACTTGGTCCCCCTTTTTAATTCAATGAAATATTAGAGAAAGCATCTTTGGCAATAGATTAGTTGATTCTGCCATCCAAATGACAAAAAATCCTAACTTTTCAAAAGAATTGCTTGGAGTGCTCATATTTTTTGCATCTGCTGGGTTGGAAACTCTCCACCATCATTGCATCACTGGTGTTGATGAAATATTTTACTCATTTCAGACAGATTAATTTATTTTTTCTTCTTCAGCCAGCAAAAGACAGTTACTGTACAGGGCAAGCCCAGATTGGACAATAAAAGAAGTAGCCCACAGCGGCAGCACTGCTTTTTGCTGCCTCTTTGAAATATCTCTGTTAGGAAATACATGTCATTAAATATATTTAGAACATTTCTAAATATATTTACAGCCTAGATGACAGAATGGGTGTGTCTTTGAGCTTTTTCTGGACAGAATGATTCTAATCAAGTCAATACTTCCTATAAAAGCACAACAATAAAACTGAGAATTACAGTTAACCTATAAAATGAAGTCAGATCTGAAGCTGAAACTTCACTTTAACCTTTTCTACGAAGAAAAACTTGATCTAATTTGAATCAAGTCTCTACCTTGCCATAGTGATCATACCTTGTAATCTTTTCTCTGTTATTTTTTAGACACAACCAGAAGCTTCAATGTATTCATTAGGATTTCAGGTTATAGACCAACACAAATGTGTTGCAAATATGTGTGAAGTGAAATGGAAATTTTGTTTTTCTCAATTATAAATAGTCTTAAAAGTGTAGCATACATGTGTTTGTTCAACACTCCTGCAAATACTTTACAGAAATACTTTTTGCTGCAATTACAGATGCAAATCTAAATTGTATGGCTGTGATTGCGTGTTACTGCAGTCATAGACCCACAAATACAAATACGGCACACATAATTAGTGTATTGGCTTCTTGGCAGCTTTCCTGATTTATGCTCTTCTTGCCTGATCTCCAAAGCTTTTGGGTGTTGTTTTACAAAACTCAAAAATTCTCCACAACTTTATCCGTGATCTGGTTAGTATGTTTCTTAAGATATGTGCTTAATAATATTTTTAGAGATTAAAAACCACAAGTGGAGTTCTTCTTTTTTTTAAGTTGGGTGACTTTTGAAAGTATGTGCACTGGATTTGTTCAGAGGTGTCAAAGTAAATGGGGCATGTCTCATTATTCAATTTTATTTAAAAAGAAATTTGAAAATTATATATCAGTTTCCTTTCAATTCACATTTATGTACAGTGTGCTGGTGTACCACATAAAATCCCACTAAAATATATTGAAGTCAGTGAAAAAAGTTCTAATGTACTTGTGAAAGGCAATGTACCTAATCCTCTCATAGCTTCTTTAACAGAGATTATTAGCAACGCTAACTAAACAGGAGTGACCTTAATACATTAGTATATTTCTGTGGCCATACAGGCTGGTACAACACAGAAGAGAGGAGATCAGCATAGTACAGAGAAATACACATCTATGATTGCCATGATAAGATAAATTAAGAAATATTTGTAACTTTTAGCATTATTTTATTCATTTATTTAGTTTATTTTTTTAATTCTAGAAAGGTCTCAGTAAAAATGACCAGGTTTAAAGCATCAATAAAACCAGTTGGTACATCATTGTTCTAGTAATCCCTAAAAGGTTCAAATGGCTTGTTAACTATATTGGATGGTGAGAATTTTAATGAGCACTGGTCAGTCACAGTAAAAGAGAGTAAATTGCTTCAGAACCATTCCAAAAGTACAAATGTCCTCAGACAAAATAAACATTTAATCTTCTCTGAGGGTTCTAACATCTATCTCCATTAGCGACGGGCCACTGAACCCAGCCGGTTTTTCACTCAGATGTTTCGGACAGAGAAACCTGACCTTTTAAAGGCAATACATGCTTGAAGCAATTAAACACAAGAAAAAAAAGGGCAGATATGAACAATCTCACACCTTGTGACAGGTGTCAAACAGACAATCTTTTGGTGCAGACTGTCTGCACCAAAAGATCATAAGAGTGCTTCATTTGCATCCATTGAACCTGCAGGTAAGAGGAGGTTAATGGTCAGTGGATAATCTTAATGAGGCCCTCATCCACCTACCTTTAAAACTATTAAATAAGAACATAAAAAAAAAAAACACCCTAACCCCAGTTTTAGTTTTATTCCCTCCGCTTTTCCTTCCCTTTCCCCAACCACCCCCTTCCCACCACAGCCTCTCTTCCCTGCTCCAGGATTTTGCTGTACAAACCAGAAACAGATGTCTGCTGGGGCCGTGCTGAAAGACCCCGCTGTTCTGGATGCCAGCCACATGCTTTTCATTCAGAGATGAAGGCTCACAGCTCGCCTTCTTGTGAAGCCAAATATATAAAAAAAAAAAGAAGAAAAAAAGGTGGAAAAAAACAAACTCTCCAAATGCCTTCAAGTCTCTTCAAAAGCAGTACATATATGAGCACACCTTTTTGTCTCCTCTCCACCATGTATTGTTCCCTGCCTCAGCTAACAGCTTCTTTCCCATTTTTGGTGTTAGATGAGTCAAAAGCACATAAATAAATATATTCAAATGTTGCTGACAAAAATATTTCATAAAAGAAGCCTTGAAGTACTTAAATACCCACAAGATCGCATCCCATGCACGCATAACTACAAACTAAGAATGGTGATCACAGTTTTATAGATACAGCAATGTGCTGAGAAACAGAAATATATCAGGTGGTGTAGTTTTCAGATTGTACAAATTTCCCGGCCTCGGATGCAAATCGCACTCAGATAATTCAAAGTTAATGTGGCGACTAGAAGATATACCCAAAATAGCCCAGCAGTAAAAGTGTCCAAGCTAAACAGCCATTTGAATAGGATCACTGAAAGGGGATTTTATATGCAGGGAAAGTTTTATTCACAGATTCCAAATGAATTCTAAAAAAACATTAGAGAACAATTAGTTTAGTGGGCTGCATGGGTACTATGCTCTTAAACTTAATTAAATATTAAATGTTAAGTAACATGCAACTCTCTGTAAGTCAAAATAAATTAGCGTCTTTGAACTTTTGACACATTATTAAATCCCTTCCTGAATATTTTTTTAACTTGGAGGGAGATATCATTTATCTTTCAAAGAAGAATAATGCAGGCCTTTGTTGTGAAACTTAAAATGTTGACACACTCCCACTTCACCAGCCAACTCTTTGGGAAATTTGGGAACAAAAGGTGGTGCAGAAAGGATGAATTAACTTGTCAATATTTGGCTCCTCAAGCATGTTAGCTTTGGGTGGCTGTTTTTAAAGGGGAAACACTTCAAGAAATAGTCTGTATTTTTAGTGAAGTTCTGTAATCTCTCTTGGTGTCTTTGGTGAGTGTAAATCCAGACGAGATTGTCCCACAGATTGAAGCTAACCTAACAGGTTTTCTGAGAGGGACCAATACAAGACTTGCATCATCTTAAAACCACTCCATTCAAAAAAATACAAAAGTAGTATTTGCAAAAGCTGTTGTTTTTCTTTACCTTTGAGGCACCTTAGTTATACTTTCTAGCATTAGCCTAAAATGGTTCCTCTGAAAAATAGCCTTGCATCAAATATTTTTACCTACTATAGATATGAAAATTGATATACATTTTCTTATTTATTTATAGTTTTTACACAAACTCCTGCTTTCTTTTCAATTGGAAAAACACAAAATGTGTGACATCTTCCAAAGAAAAATTGCAAAGTGGAAAATTTGGGATGAGGATATTACAAACTTGACCAAACGATAATTGATGGTAACATTATTATTATTATTATACATAGGGTCTAATCATTCCTGTCATATCTAAAATGTGGGGGAGGATGCTGGTCAGGCCGCAGTTCAATGATCAACTTTGACATAGTTTCATCGGATTTGCGGTGTATGTCTCGGACACTCAGGTGAAGAGAGGTGCAGAGCTGTCCACTGACCACTACCTGGTGGTGAGTTGGCTCTGGTGGTGGGGGAGGATGCTGGTCAGACCTGGCAGGCCCAAACGTGTTGTGAGGGTCTGCTGGGAACGTCTGGCAGAGTCCCCTGTGAGACGGAACTTTAACTCCCATCTCCGGCAGAACTTTGAACACATTCCAGGGTAGGTGGTGGACATTGAGTCCGGGTGAACCATGTTTCATGCCTCCATTGTCGAGGCAGCTTATCGGAGCTGTGGCCGCAAGGTTATTGGTGCCTGTCGCGGCGGCAATCCTTGAATCCGTTGGTGGATACCTTCGGTGATGGATGCTGTCAGGCTGACGAAGGAGTCCTATCGGGCCTTTTTGGTCTGTGGGACTCCAGAAGCAGCTGATGGATAGCGGCGGGTGAAGCGGCATGCGGCTCTGGTGGTTGCCGAGGAGAAAACTCAGCCGTGGGAGGAGTTCGGAGAGACCATGGAAAATTTCTTCTGCACGGCTTCGAGGCAATTCTGGTCTACCATCCGATGTCTCAGGATTTGGAAGCAGTGCAGCAGCAACACTGTTTATAGTGGTGGTGTGCTGCTGACCTCAACTCGGGACGTTGTGGGCCGGTGGGCAGAATACTTCAAAGACCTCCTCAATCCCACCAACATGCCTTCCGTTGAGGAAGCTGAACCTGGGGAGTCTGGGTTGGGCTCTCCAATCTCTGGGGATGAGGTCGCTGAGGTGGTTAAAAAGCTCCTCAGTGGCAGGTTCCTGGGGGTGGATGAGATTCGCCCGGAGTTTTGTAAGGCTCTGGATATTGTAGAGTTGTGTTGGCTGACACCACTCTGCAATATTGCATGGACATCGGGGGCATTTACCCTTGATTGGCAGACTGGGGTGGTGGTCCCCCTGTTCAAAAAAGGGGACTGGAGGGTGTCCTCCAATTACAGGGCAGTCACACTCTTAAGCCTCCCTGGCAAGGTCTATTCAGGGGTCCTGGTGAGGAGGGTCCGTCGGATAGTCGAACCCCGGATTCAGGAAGAGCAGTGTGGTTTTCATCCTGGTTGTGGAACACTGGACCAGCTCTACACCCTCAGCAGGGTCCTGTAGGATGCATGGGAGTTCGCCCAACCGGTCTACATGTGTTTTGTGGACTTGGAGAAGGTGTTCGACCGTGTCCCTTGGGGAGCCCTGTGGGGGGTTCTCCGGGAGTATGGGGTACCGGGCTTTTTGGTATGAGCTGTCAGGTCCCTGTATGACCGGTGTCAGAATTTGGTCCGCATTGCTGGCAGTAAGTCAGGCTCATTCCCAATGAGAGTTGGACTCCGCCAGGGCTGCCCTTTGTCACTGTACCGATCCGTCGTGGTGAAGAGAGAGCTGAGTCAAAAATGTTCCTACCTCGTGAGGGTAGGAACATTTACCGGTCTATAAATGTTCCTACCCTCATCCATGGTCATGAGCTTTGGGTCATGACCAAAAGAACGAGATTACGGATTCAAATGGCCGAAATGGGTTTTCTCTGTAGGGTGTCTGGGCTCTCCCTTAGAGATAGGGTGAGAAGCTCGGTCATTCGAGAGGGACTCAGAGTAGAGCTGCTGCTCCTCCACATCGAGAGGAGGCAGTTGAGGTGGCTCGGGCATCTGGTCAGGATGCCTCCTGGACACCTCCCTGTGAGGTGTTCCGGGCACGTCCCACCGGGAGGAGGCACTGGGGAAGACCCAGGACGCGCTGGAGACTATGTTTCTCGGCTGTCCAGGGAACGCCTTGGGATTCCCCCGGAAGAGCTGGAACAAGTGGCTTGGGAGAGGAAAGTATGGGCCTCCCTTCTTAAGCTGCTCCCCCCCGAGACCCAACCCCGGATAAAGTGGAAGAAAATGGATGGATGGATGGATGGATATTTCTAAACGCTTGTAATGCATCAGTTTTCTTTTAATTACTTAAGAATAAAAACTCAGAAGGTCAGCTTCCTAATAGCTACTAATATAGCATTGCATCCCACGAATATCATTGTTAACCTTCCACTGCATTGAGAATTTCTTTATTTCTATTCTCTGCGATATGACATATGTCTACAACAGTAAAGGAATCCATTACTTATAAAGACCTTCACAAGACCTAACTTTAAAAAAATCCTCAACTATCCCTTTAAACCTTAACGCAGATTTTTACTTCACCGACTTTTCACTGCGTTTTTATGCTTTCATTTCATCTGTGGAGCTTTGACATTACACCAGGTGTGTGAGCAGGTAAAAGTCATGTCGAACACCTGCACAGAGGTGTCAAAAGCCAAATGACTGTAGCCAGAGTGAGTCAAGTTATCCTGCTAAATCCCACAGGCTTTGTCTCCTTAAACCAAACTTTAAGAAGACAGTAGGATCACACGGAGAGGGCAGCCTTCCAGCTACAATCTTGAATCATGGTTTGCAGTAATATCAATATTTAAACAGCTCTTTCAGTCTTTTGATCTTTTGTTATTTCTTCTTACAGCACAGAGGAGCAGACACGATTTCCTAGATGACAATGATTGCTTTATTTGGAAGATTTAAGGACATATTGGTCACATGGATGCTTTTTTTTTTTTTCCGCCTCTGTCACTCTGTCATCCAGCCCATCCCCCAAATAAGTGCGGGGGGCAGGGGATTTCGAGAAGTTAGCAGTGAGGGTTCAGAGCCTCCACTGTTATCAGAGCCCTTTTATAACTCCCAGTTCTCTCTTTGAAGTCAAAGCCAGACAACTCAGGAATCCTGCTCACCCCCCTATTTGACAATGAGAACTAGGGGGATGGTCAGAGCTAAACCATGTGTTTGGCCAGTCTTCTCACACATTTATATTCATCAGTGATTTTAACTCTCGTTTTTTATGAGAGCCATGTGCTGTAAAACACAGGAGAAGAAAATATGCCTGGAAAAAAGGCAAAAGTTTAAACCGCCTGAAGCGTTCCAGCTATTTACCGTTTGACTTGGGGATGTTTTATCACGTTTTGATCTCCAGACATTCAAGATCCTTTAATCCAATAATTATGTCCTGAAAATTCAGCAAAGTAATTTGATCTAAGTAAATAATTCATTTTCAGAGTTTCAGAATAGTTGAAAAAGTGCTATAATAAAGTTAAATCCTATATATCCCAAAGAAGAAGAAAAAAATAATGTAAGGAACATTTTATGATTTTACACAAATGCAGTAGTAATAAATAGAGCTGTCACTGCTTGCTGAAATTTAATTCCTAAGCCCTGTCTTTTTTTTTAAAAGCAGCTGCAGTTAACAAAAGTGTTTCGCACAGATAAGACTTTCCGTGAAGTTCTATTTTCAAGTTTAGACCTCAAGTTTCTAAAAATACTGAGGAATAATAAATTAAATTCTTCAAAGAACAATTAAAACCTATTGATATTCAGGCTTTTTCACATTCCGTCAAACTTTGATGCACCTTAATATCTGAAATGATTATGAAATGAAAGTTAAGTGATACACGATTTAGAGATGAAACGTTAAAGTGTAATTTGCATCTTTACTTACAGTCTTTTGTGAATAAAGATGTAATCTACACAGCTTTTTAATCAGACGTCCCCGAAAATCGCCATGAACAGAATATGCCCGTTTTTATATAAGGTGGTGGCAGCATCATGCTGTGGGATTGCTTTTATTCAGAACGCCTATCAGAAACTGCAAAGGACTTGAGACTGGGCCAAACGTTTATCTTACAGCAGATTACAACCATAAAAAGAAACAGCCAGTTTCACCAGAATGGTTTACATTAAAGCATAAGAATAACTTTCTTCCTCTTGATCTCATGCATAGCTATTGCAAACATCCCAAAAGTCATCTGAAATTGCAGCAATGGGTGGTTGTACAAGATATTGACTAAACTGTGTCAGAATACAAATACATGGCCAACTTTTTGAACATTTTTGGCAGGGAATGTAGAAAATTATGGAGGTCCACTTCTTAATTATCAACTTCTCAATTGTGTTGGTGTTTAATGTGACAGAATGTGGGAATTGTTAAGGGGTGTGAATACTTTTGCAAGTCAAAGTAGATAACCTTCAAACTTAGAATAGATGAAATAATATGGTAAATACAGCACATAGTCAGAACTACACAGCCAGAAGATGTAACAGCTGCAATCACTAAAAGACACATGAAAAGAGTTGATGGAGATCCACTGTTTGGGGTGTGAATAAGCTCATAATTATAGGAATTAATGACGCAAAAAGAAATTAGTCTCATGACTTTGACTGATGGGTGGGTGGGATCTGCAGACTAATAAGCGCCAAGCTTATGCCTTTCGTGGTTTTCCTTCAGGGGAGTGTAAAGTCAGACTCCTCTGAAGCGGAGCAAAGTAGTCTTATAATTTGCACAGAGTGGGCGGTTTACGGCCCTGATATAATCCATAACTCTTCCACTATAACAACTACCCATCTCACGATTCGTCAGCCCCTAGCTGTGGAGTTCTGCCTTCGAGCTCGAGTCGTGGTACTCAAAATGATGTAATGTTATAAGGCCACAGAGGGCTGCCCACTCGGAAGCCACTAGAATGGGAGGCACTAAGGAGAAAGACACCACCCTGGGTCATGATGCCAGGAGCCACAAAAGTAAACACAAGAGTAAACTTATATCCGTGACTCTCAGAAATGACTACATTTCCATCCAGCTTGAGCTTCTGCTGTATGTGTGTGTGGGTGTGGGGGGTGGGGGGGGCGTGCGCGTGTGTGTGAGTGTATAAAAGGGTCTCAAATCATCCAGAGATTCTGGCAGGGATAGAATAACCACAGCAGTCTTGTGTCAGAGCCAGGCATGACAGGAAGAACAACAAACTACAATTTTTACAAACACATCAGAGAGAGAACAGTTCCCATCCACTCGGGTCAAGGAGTTCTAGGACTTGGGCTAGAGGAAGAAATTGAATGCAGCAGCTTCCTGTAATGTGCTTATTCATTACCTCTGCAAACACCCAAATCTTACACACCGATTCTCCAAATAACGCAAAAAAGTCTGAGCAAACGTGATGCACAGCAGAAGGAAATTGGAGGTTTAGGGTATAGTCTTCTTAAAATGAGTGATCTGTCTTAAATCCAGCAATTATTTGAGACATGTGGTATTAAAACGGGAAGAAGAAAATAGAAAGTGTGTACCTGCATGTTTTTCAGTTTGTGATCTGTTGCGCTGTACCTCTCACATTCCTCCATCCCTCTCCGGAGGAAGGCATTCACAACAAAACTGTCTCCTGAAACACGGAGAAACAGACGCATCACGATCAATCTGAGACTTATCATCCGATCAGCTCAGGCCAACCTCCATTGTGGAGAATGATGAAAGTTTATCCTCACCTTCGGGATTTTCTCTGCGCTTGGACGCTTTGGATCCCGAGACAAGGGTGCGAAACAAAAAACAATTATTAGTTTTATTTAGAAGGTAACGTCAAAATCCGAGTTTGTTTCTGCGTTAAAACGTGTCTTACCATGTTTTGACAAAAGTTTGCCCATCGTTAATATCCTTTTCTTCCAGGATCAATAAAGGTACTCCGAAATCCGTCCAAGGATAAAACAGTCTACTAACTCTACATGGTCACATTGTGTCTGTTCAGCGAGAAGAAAACTTCATCCGCTGAGTGAAGCGCACTTATGAAAGCGTCGATCTCAAATCAGATGGTCAACGAAACAAAAGAAAAATCAATTAACTGATCGACCAGGGAAACGGGACGCTCTCTGAATCCGCCTTTAGACTTTCCTGCAGTCCAACTGATGCGAAACCGCCTCAACGCTGCAGAAACGAGCAACTGTCGAGTTTAAAAAGCAAAACGCACTTCCTGTTCAGGTCGCTAAAAATAAGACACAACATCAGGCAGGGAAAGCCGAGTTCAGAGAAAACTGATGTTACATTATGATTCTTGGCTTCACCTTCAAAGAGTTTCCACAAACTATGTGTGTAATGATTACATTCTTGCCGATTTAGATCAAAATTGACACGTTTTTTGTTACTCGTTTTTTTTATTTAGAATTTGTTCATAACTAACATATACATTTTACTTTTTCCCAAGTTTAGCTGTATCTAATCTTTAAACACCTAAAAAAAAAAAAAAAACAAGCCAAAAGATAAATAGATAAGTTGGAGGGAGAAAAGTACACTTCAAAATAAATAAACCCATCAATAAGAAAAATAAACAATTAAGTAATTAAAAAAAATAATAAAAGTCACCATTGCACCAATGGACATACTGATTTATACAATTTACTCTGGGAGATGGCATGTGGCCTTAATATATGTAAATGAGGAACTGAACATCAATAATGAGTCAAAGGGACCCAGAACCCTCAGATAGCAGATATGTTTTTATTTATTTATTTTTGTTGTTGTTGTTTTTGTCTTAGTGTAAATGTAATTTGCTCTGACAACATGTCAGTCTGAAAACACCATACGTTTTGGATCCATGTGGCTATTTACTTGTTTGTCTAAAGTGTTGATTAAGTTGATGGAAACTGTACCAAGAATAAAGAAAATAAGGACCAACAAAAATGGATGCAATCTTTGTACAATACATAGATGCAGCTCAGCTGTTTTTATTTTTAAGGGCCATTAGCAATGGATTGTTTCGGTCTGTTGTCTGAAACCTCTGGTCGTAATTGCTATTATTTTGAAAGGGCAGACTCTTCTTTTCCGGTGGTTTTAATTAACTTGCCTTTGATAACTAGTTTGGCAGCTCTTGTGAAACTGATAGAAAAACCGCGTCCTCTGTTGGTGCACCTTACTATATGATCCATTCATGGCTGATTCATTAAAAAGAAAAAAAAAAAAAGTTTGATTCTTATTTGGATCATGTTGGATCATCCTGATTGTGACTATTTTTTTTTTGGATGTCTTTTTAATGACCCGTACAATAAAATAAACAGTAAAATTTTCTTCAAATGGCATTTCAAACCAAATCAGTTATATTTTAACTTAATTAATGCTAGATAGATTCAGTTCTCACGCAGACACCAGTGAACGATTGTAAATTATGAATAGAGTAATGATTAATAAAAGGGTGACACAATGGCCCTGCGTAGTGTGTGCTCACGCTGATAAGCTGCTTGTGAAAAATTCCAGGACTTATCTTTGATAAATGCTCCAAAGATGCTGCAGATAAACGGTGCATTAAAAAGAAACCATGAAGGACGAGTTGTACTTCAGCCCTCCAAACATCAAAAGCTTGTCTGCAGTTTTATAGTTTGTTTTCTTTGGCAGGGAATTAAGACAGAGACTCTGCTCACAACGTACGCTGTGTGGTGTGAGTTTGAATTTGCCATGCAAAGTTGTATTTCCGCATAAGTAGTGAACGCATTTAGCGTATTAAAAATACCTTTCTATTGAACTTGGTAATATTAAAATTTTAGTATAATAAATGTAAACTTCACCTACCACACACACTGTATACTGATGTTAAGTTTTTACTTACAGTCCTTTGCAAAAAATACAAATACCCCCCCAACAAACCAACCAAAGCAAAACATTTGGAAGAACTTACTCTGGCCAGATGAGACTAAACCTGAAACATTTGGTGGATATCTAAAACTCTGCGGTGACAAATACAGCATGTCAGCCTGAAAACACCATCCCCATATGAAAAGCTGGAAGCAACGTCCTGTTGTGGGAATTACAAGCATACATGCTACAAATCCAGCTTTTATGGAAGAGTAGCAAAAAGATATGCTCTGTTTACAATTTGCCACAAACAATTAAAGGGACACAGACAGTCTGGAGAGATGAGAGCAAAATTAAAACTTAAGTTTTGTAGCTATATGCAAAATTCTGCGTTGAGGGACTATCATTTCCATGGTGAAACACGGTAGTGGCCGCACCATCCTGTGGGGATGCTTTCCTTCAGCAGGGACAGCAAAGGCTGGCCGGAGTTCATGTTGGGGTGGATTTTGTAGCGTAATTAAAGAAGAAAACCCAGTTAGAGGCTTTAAAAGACGTTGGACTCTGCCGAGTGCACCTTTCCAGCAGAACAACGATCCTAAATATAGAATAGAATGGTTTCGATCACGGATATATTGGCCTCGTTAAAATTCACAGTTGAGAAACTGTCGCAATTAAAAGCTGTTTTTCACAGACAACCTCTTACCGATCTAGCTATTGTGCCTGGTACTGTCAAAGATTTCAGTCTCTAGACGTCCCCAAAGACTTGTAGTTGCAAAAACGACGTTGTGTTCACCTATCCTATTAAATCCAAATAAAACAAAAAAAAAAGTAGTTTGAAGCGATGTATCAATGTTCAAGAGGTATGAGAGGCAAGGCACCGCAAATCTTTGATTGCACGATGGTAGTAATATACATTAAAAGCGTCCCACCCTAATGAACCTGGGTGCTGTTATTAATCACCGTTCCCTGTCGGTCCTCTCAAACACACGATGCTTAGATCACTCTGCGGTTGACAGGATGAGCAGATATTTGCATAGCTCGTTCATAGCAGTCGCCTTTGATCCGACTTGCCGTGCCTAATTATCACCGTTTCTTTATTCATCCCGCCCCCTGAGATTCCAGCTCTTCACGAGTTACCTCACCCCCCCCCCCAATAATCTTGTAACATCTTGCTTAAATGGCAGACAAACACAAAGGACGAAAGCACCATGCAGAAATGTTTTGATTGGAAACAGAAGCAGAGAGAGAAAGAGGGAGATCTGCGTTTGTTTTTTTTTATTTCAGAGGCAATGCTCGTCTGGATACACACACTGGTGTGTGCGATCAAAGGCTGTAATGCAAATGAAGAATTGGAAAAACCCAGACAATTTAAGTCATATAAGCTCCCATTATGTTTTTGGGCAGAGGATGTGGATCATTACAGCGGCAAAAGAGTTTTAGGGTATTTTTCTGAACTCGATTTTAATCGGCGCAGCGTTCAGCTTTGAAAGCAATAATGCACACGTTAAACCTCAGAGAAATGAGTGATACTTTCCATCGTTTGTGTGCGACTCTGCTCGTTTTTTCTCCCAACATACCTAGAAGTATGTGTTTAAATTAATCCCCCCCCCCCAACCTATTTAAATCCCCACTGGCACATGCATGGATATTCCATTGCTCTCAGCAATGTACCTGAACAAGATTTGAAGAGGATAAACACCAGGCTGTTTGTCTTATTTGGAGTTTTCTGACATTTTAAACTGCGATAAAATCCTGCAACAATGAGGCTTTTGACTTTTGTTACTTCTCAAGCTTGACTGCCTTTAAACAGCTGCCTCTATTCTGGAGCGACTACAGTCAAAAAGAAAAAAAAAAAAGGCCTCCAGACAGAGCAATTATGGTTTTATTTACCATGGCCCTTCCAACAGCTCTGCTTTACTCTGTGAGCCCTCATTTGCCACTTTGTGTTGATCAAACTTCCCCGTTTCATTTAAATCACATTAAAAAAAATCTCTTTGAAAAACAAAATTGGAAGGCCCCAAACAATTACATGTATCAAGTTAAATGTCTAATGAAATAAGATCTGAGTGCGGGGAAATCCATTTCTGAATAGTGTTGATTAGAATAGAAATCTTTGCCTTTGATGATGGGGATTTTGACAGTAAAATCTAATGCAGCAATAAAACACTTTACAACCACAGTAAAAAACACCTGAGAAAAGTCATTCAGCAAGATGGCAGCAATAAGACTGAGACTAAGGGTGTGACTGAAGACGCATTCAGTGTTTGCTTTCCTTTTCCATTATGGACAACCAACAGGATCCTGCTTTGAAGTGGAATGAATGAGAGTTGCCAACAACAAAACAAAAGGCACATTGTCACCAAACCTGCAAGTGACATGCAAGGCAGCAGAGCATTTCCCTATTGCAAATCCGGATCGTTTGAACAACGCGGCCTCTGATATCCTCATGTAAACTGTCATAGCAAACATTTTTCAAACACTTTCCATTTGCAGTGTTATGAACTCGTGTTATGGCATCCAAATTATGACCCGCTCACAAATAGTACTAACGCTGAAGCTGCATAACTAATTTCTATTTCCAGAAAAATATTCCTCCTATTTGTAAACCACCGGAGTGAATCAGACGGATTACAAAACAGGGGTGCAAGTCTAGCTTGCAATCTGCTTTTATTGGATTTTCAGCATTTATCATGCAACTCATCTATATATGTAAAAAAAAAAAAAAAAAAATGCTTCTCATATGTAAAAATCTGCAGCAGCTTATGTGCACCACTAAGTGGTATCTTCCATATAGACGCAACATGGTTTATTAAACTATTACATGCAGAAATGTCAAGAATATGAGTTTAGATTTTTTAGACAACCTGAAAAAAAAAACAAAAAAAAAAACATAGCTCTTTGGAAAAATGTTTACAACATAATGCTTGAACAGCATTCATACACACAAACAAGAATATAAAAATACACGACGCCTTGCATAACACTTGTAGGGATGTTATGCACCAGTGTGAGGGCAGCCAGTTTAAAATGCCAGCTTATCAGACAAATGAGCAATTAGAACAAAATACCAGAACCCTCCATAACAAAACTACACCATAAATGCCTCATTTTAATGTCCAACAAGTATGATGCTGCTAACTGAGAATGTTCCACCTCAGCATGAACCGGTTGCAGAGGTTTTAAAAATATACGATCTCAAAAATTACAAAAACATTTTCTCATTACGCGCCTACTAGGGATCAAAGTCAGTTTAATGAAAATATAGAAAACATGTCTGACTGAAGTTTTCTCCAGCTGCCCATGCCTGGTTCCTACTGATGGGATCAACCGTATGCGATGGTAACGGAAGAACAGTTTGAGGTTTACCTTTACGCAAAAACAGCAAAACACAAAAAACTGTTACAGTTAAAGCTGTGACAGCGAGAGCGAACACAAAGAAACATCTCATATAACAAGTCCTTTCCTGATACAGTTTGCTTTAAGATATTAGCAGTTACCTGAATAAAGAGCTTTAAGTGATGAACAGGATTGTTAAAGCAATATTTTAGACAACAGATTAATTGAAGTGCTGCCAACTGAACTGTGAAGGCTTAGAAAAAATAAAGAAATTCAGGAATGAAAGATTGACAGAATAATTATGATTCACTCCAGCTTTAAGGTGTCGTAATAGTTTCAGACACCATTGATCAGACTGGCCTCTTCCTCCCTCTGTTTATCCACCGCTCGGCACATTGCCTTCAAGAACCTTTCGAGAGTTACTGATGGCGTCTGCACACAAACAAAATGAATTTAAAACAATATCCATGTCATTTCTCTGTTCTGCAAAGCCACCAATTAAATGCTTACCGGCACAAAGAGGGCATGAGCTAGAAAGGGTAATTTCCTGAGCGCTCTTCCACTCAGACCTTTGCTTTTTCTGATAAAGAGAAGCAAAACATGAGCCTCTGGCTGTTTCGGTGAATGTTATGACAAGCTGAGCTGGTGATTTAATGTCTTTCGCGTTAACTGGATTTGGTACTCACACAGCGATGTTCCTCAGCTTCAGACTGTGCTCAGAAACCTCGCTCCTAACAAAGCCCATGGTTTCCAGCTCGTACATAGTAAAAAGCTGCTGCCTGGGGTAGATGATCTGGCACTGGATGCATGAGAAAGAACAAACAGGTAATTCAGATTACCTGTTTGTTTCCAGTGGCTGCTTTTGTAAAAGTGTTGGTCAAAAATGAACTGAATATCATTGTTTGTGTCCCACAAAAATACTAATCTGGGATTTTCACACTCTAATATACACTTAAAATTCCTTTGGCTCATGTAGTCTAACTTGCCGACTACATGACTGTCATCTTATTCAGTGCTGTTGAATTCTCCTTCATGCTGACATGTTAAATGCTCCTTTTCAAACAGAACAAAAAGCAGTAAACTAATTATTTTGTTCTTGGCCATGTATGCACATGTTTTTCTATATGACTGTTTGCTTGTTCTCTTTTTATAAAAAAAAAACCTGTTTGAAATAAATAAATACAAACATAAATCTATCTCATTGGGTTTTTGTTGATAGACCGCCACGAAGTGGTGCATGTTCGTAAATTCAAAGTAAAATGACACCTTGTTTCAGCAAGGATACAAATCTAAAAAGTGTGGCGTGCATGTATTTTCAGCAGCCTTCACTCTGACTCCCCTAAAATAAAATCTTAACCTCATCTGCTTTAACTTCATTATAAATCCAGCTGTTCTGTGAAGGACTCAGAGGTTAGTTAGAGAACATCAGTGAACAAACGGCATCATTAAAAAAAATAAATAAAAAAAAATACACACCAGAGGAAGCTAGAAAGTGATGAGTTATAGAACAACCACCAGGTATTTAGCAGCTCACAGATCTCTATTCTATACGCCATCTAAACATTGGACAGAATATGGCACATGAAAACAACCAAAGATGGTTGTACACCTAAAGAAGAACATAATTAGATGGAGACAGGGGGCCCATTGTTACTCTGGAGGAGGTGCAGAGATCCACAGCTAATGAAGGTGCAGAGATCCACAGCTTATGACGGATATTGTGTTGACATGGCAACCATTATGGCCTTTATGTGGCTCAATAAGTTTGCCTCAAGCCATATAGGGGACATGACAAACATATGAAGAAGGTGCTCCGGTCAGGTTGAGTTTAAAACTAAACTTTGTGGCCAACATGCAAATAATTATGTATTTTTGCCGTTTAAAATGGACACAATTTCAGTGTCAAGATGTGAAAAGCTGATAAAACATGGACCAGTCTTTCACCTGTTCTGCAGGGGGGCTGAGTACAGATGTCACACTTTTGAGATTACTTATAAAAAAAATGCACAATTTTGCTTCCATCTCCAAATCAGGTGCTAATTTATGTCGTCTATCACGTAAAGTTTCATAAAACACACCAAAGCTTTGTAAGAAAAAGATTTGAGTATAATTATTATGTAAAAAAAAAAATAAAAAATTAATGTGCAATTTGCTTGCTCACTTTCATCAGCTCTTCCAGACAGGACAGATAAATGTTATAGATGCCTTTCTCTGATGGAGGTCCAATGTACTGCTTGATGTCGGCTCTGTCCACAAACGCCAGGTCGATCTTATCAGTCACGTTGGACGTCGTCAGGATGACCACGTTGGGATACCTGCAAAATTAGCCCACCACTCAAAACATATGAGATTGAATCTTTGTGAAACACTATTTAATATTCTAAAAATAAAACGTGAACTTTGAAGAGGTTTTAAACTGCTTTCTGACCGTTTGATTTGATCCAGCTGTGTGAGAACGGCGTTGACCACTCGGATGGCATCAGACGGCTCTGTTCCCGCCTGGCAGGCCTTCCTGGCTGCTGTCAGGCTCTCCACCTACATCATCAAGTCAATCCCATAAAAGGTTAAAAAGAGGGAAAAAGAACAACATCAAGCAGCCTTGACTACTACAAAACTGAAGTGAATGGATTTCTATTTCAGGTTATTTTCCATGAACTAGATTTTACCTCATCAATCAAAACAAACACCAGAGCGTCTTTGTCGTCAATCAGTAGTTGGATTTTCTGAAACATCTTCGTGACCAGCTTACCGCTCTGAAACAAAGAGCCAAGATTAGTAGCTGGAAAGAGAATCCGGTTTCAAATAACTTTCAGTTAAACAAATTTTCCCAACAAAGAAGCCAGGTGTACCTCTGAGAACCATTTTGAGAACAAACTATGACTGTTAATCTCCACAAATTGGCCATAGGTATACCTGTAGGGCGAAGGGTGTATTGTGAAATGAATAGAACGGGTGTAGCAACAGGTGAAGTCGCAGTTTCACCGAGATGATGGCCGTCTTACCGACTTGACAGCCTGATTGACAGTTTCTGGGCAAGGGCTTTGCAGAGCGATGTTTTCCCTGTGCCCGGAGGTCCTGAATGCGTTCACAGACACAGACAGATGAATCGGTCAAATCACACCCGGGATCTGACAACGTCACTCAGTATGGCTTTGAAACAACTTACCGTGAAGAAGCACGACGCGGTTCCAGGAAATTAGGTTACTGTCGACATTTTTATCTGAGAAGTAAATTGTTGTTGTGACATAATCCAAAAGCTGAAGAAAAACAACAGGAATTTCAAAAAGTGATATGATGGCAAAATTACATTATAATCCCCCCCAGCCCCCATTTCAAAGCACTGATTGTTTACTTTACCTTGGTTTTCACTCCTGTTTCATATACAAGACTCTCCCAGAGCCCGTCAAATTCAGCTATTTAAAGACAAGGCATATAAAACAATATGTAGATTAGGTTGAATCTAAATGATTCAACATGCACGTCTTTCCCACAATATAAGCATTATAAAAATGGTTATTAGAAAGACGACCTTTTCTGAGTAAGCTAAGACGTTTTTTTATAATCCTACTTTTATGATACAAAGGCTCATGGTGACTTATTATGATAAATGTCCACGAATTCCAGATTTCCACAAGAGCAAAACCAAAAAAAATAATCTTGCTGATTAATTCGCTTCATCAAAAATCCATATTTTACCAAAGCATGACATGATCTTGCATTACAACCACGTCGACATATTTTTATAAGAATGTAACACTTTTCCACATATTGAGTAAAATGTCTTATATTAAATAATTCTTAAACTAACTAATGCAAATATTATTTTGTGGAAGGAAAAAAAAAATCCCACATGAATCATCTCACAAGTGCCACAATTTCTGGCATGCATGGTAGTTCCTGCTACACAGATTTTCCCCTGGGGTTTAAATATACCGTGACACGGAAGCTCATTTCTCTTAGCCACTCTTCAAAATGGGAAAGATGGAACAAACCATTCAAGTAAAGAAAGTCATATTGCCCTTTAAAAGTCAGGAAATTACTATAAAGTCATTTCCCATGTCTACAGTCTAAACAATATTTAAAATATTTTTCTTATATTTCCCATTCAAAGGACACTTGCTAAAATTCACAGAATGCACCAACCTTGTAAAACTTTTATACGATAACAACAAGTGCTGGGATTAAAAGAAAAAAAGGGGGAGTCAGGCAGGGGTGCTATTAAGTGTGGCATGATTTTGTTAAAAATAATTATTTTTTAATGTGGAAGTTCCCCCATATTATGCTGCTGCAACAATAGAATGATTTGTTTTAAGGCTTTTCAGCATCTTTACCAGGGTAGAAACTATTTCTAGAGATATGAAAACCTGAGTGAACTACAGCCTCGCAAAGAACAATAAATCTTTTTAAAACCTTCTCTTATATTGGACAGGGATGGTAATTAAAGAAGCATCTGTATTTTTAAGTCTTCTTTAGTATAGAAAAAGCAATAAAGTATAAAAAGCAGCACTTCTCCACCTGCTGGCAGGAGCCAGTGATTAGCCGCTGAAAGGTCTTCATCCTCTTCCAAATTGAGGGTGCTGGGTCCTTCCTCATTCAGAGTGAAGACATGAATGGAGACGTCACAGCTCTTTAAATCGAGGGGCTGTGCATAAAGGAACAACTATGTAAATACAAAAAATATGTGCTTTACTCCACTTTTAAAGCAAAAAAAAAAAAAAAGAAAAAGAAAAAGAAAAAAAACCTATCAGAAATGTTTAAACAACTAACCTGTGTCGTCTCTTGAAGATCAATGACCACAGAATCCACATGCTTGTGCAGGAATTTGTCATCAAACTCGGTCCATCTGTAGTTTCCAAAAGTCACGCTGTGGCGATTCAGCAGCGCCTGAACGTGCATCTTCACTTCAGACGGTTTAGCTGTGCTGAAAAGAAAACGAAGGATGAAATCAACGTACTCCAAGTGCGTCAAACTGTACAATTGTTTCTAACACTTTGCAGCCTTGATGCACAGAAGTATAGGGACCAATGTTGGACATTTGATTCATATTGACTTGAAATGTCTTTTTCTTTTTTTTTTTTTCCACAAAAAATTATCCTAGTAACCTACAAACATTTATCCTAGCAACCATTTGCACATGTTTATAAAGATTAAAGTTACGTCTTTATTACTTATCAGCGTGTTTTGGTCAATGTGGATGCTACTCCCCACTTTGGGCTTGAAAACAAGCCCAAAGTGGCTATAAATGAAACGATCTTGAATTTGACACCTTGGGATAGATCATGTATGTTTTGGATATATCAGAAACCTATATGAAATTATAAAGAACCCATCAAGAACTTACTACAAGTAAGTGAAAAGATAGAGTGTGTGTGTGTATTTTTTTTTTTTTAGTCCTGTGGTCACCAGAGTGGACAGCGATTAAAAAAAAAGAAAAAAGATGCATTGTGGGCGTTTATAGTTAATTTGCAGATATTAACTATATCTGCAAATTAACTATATTTGCAGTTATAGATAATTTGGACCCTACTATGTGACTATATACACTGCCATCTACCGGGCACTTTGTGTAAGTGCACTAAAAACCGATCCAAACCCAGACAGAATTGTGAAGCACCCTCAGGAATAACAGAATAGTAAGTCATTATCTTCCTAACATAAAACCAATCCTTTGCAATTTTAACAACATTTTTCCTTACTTCTCTATGTACTGAAATGTACAACTCTGGCTTTATTACATTGAAAGTGTGATTATTACTATGACAGTATATTTACCAAAAAAAAAATACTTTAACAGCCATAGTATTCTCTACAAGAGAAAAGGATTATCAAGGAAAAAAAAAAAAAAAAAGGACTAGAGACGAGGACTTACATAGGTCAAAAGCAAGGCCTGGGATATATGTACTGATGGAAGCACGTGAAAACTAGAGCTTCACAATATCAGAAAAAAATATTTTATTTCAATAACAACACTGCAAATTGTTTTCAAAAAAATATATAAATATTTTTTTCTTTAATCAATATACAACATCCCAGTACTTTTCATGGGTTTCAGCAATTGAGCCACAAAAGTTATAAAGATATTTTTGCCATTCAAATGGTAAGAATAAAAATACTTACAGTATATCCAAAGCGAGAATGTTTAGCATCTGAAATGTGAAATTCTACTAAACATTGCATCCACCCATTCCTTTGGGAAGGCGATACTGGACAATGACTATTGCAATTTAATGTGCTCTGCAATTTAAAGACTTTAGTGTTTAAGTCTTGTTTCAGTGTTCCTCACTTGTATTGAATTTTTATATAGATTTGTATACAAATTAGTTCATTATTTATTGACACGAACAATATTTCATATACTACTTATTGTTAAAACCCAAACAATGTGATATGGTGTGTGTAAGAGTCTAGATGAAGACCTAAGTCAGGGAGGGATTAGACAAGTGCATGAAGAAAGAAGAAACCAATATCTCAGGATCAAGTTTATATTTCTCATTACACCAGTGGTGTCCTCCTGTATTTTTTAGTTTTCTTCTTGGTGGCAGTAACAACCTCCTCAGCATGTCAAAGTTCTTCTTAGGCCTTCTAATCAACCCTCATTTGATCCATGTGTACTAAACCAGAACGATTTTGTTGGCACATGAATATTTCAAGTTTTTGTTTGTGGTCCATTTGTAAAGCTATAATGTATGCAGGAAGAAGGAACAAGACAGGAATCCTGCTAACTAAAAATATGCCTTGATGCTGACTCTTAAGTGTGGCAATGGGGCTGGCGGCTCTGGTGTTTCGCCTGATATCCAGCTCTTGGCACCAAAGAACTCACCTAAGAGATTTAACATGGACCTCCACATGGATGTTTTGGATGGGTGTCACCTCCATTCGCTCGCCTTCCATCCTCGTACGACGGCAGAAACAAGATCCAAATTCGGAGATTTTCACATCAAAGCTGCACAACTGTCAAGATATTCACGAAACGTCTTCACACCTCCTGCGTTAGCTAACTAGCTGCTAACCTATGCTAACTCTAGCTCAAAAGTAGCACGCTGCAGAGTGTGAGAAAACCGACAGTCAAACTCGGCGCGCCGGTTTTTAACGTCTTCTTTAATGGCGGGTGACATCTAACGTTAAGATGCATTATCGCCATCTACTGTGCTGGAGTGTGGACCAGAGTAGTTCCCTCTTTTTTTTTCTAACCTAAATTCTTATGTATAATCCTGTTTCCTTCGAAAATTGTATACCTGCTTTATTTATCTTATTATGTTTAACTAATAACTTATTCATTTTTAATGTCTCCACATCATGTTTCCTAATTTCTTGTTTTAACTTTTCTTTATACGTTTCACAATGAATTATTACACGTTCTACTGTCTCCATGTCCATACCACACTCACAACTACCTGTCGGATGTTTACCTACCGAATGTAAAGTTTTATTTAATCTTGTATGTCCGAGCCGTAATCTTGTCATTACTACTCGTTCCTTTCGATTTCCTCCAATTATTTCCGTATTCTCCACTTTCTTTTGTGAAATAAATGACGACCTTTAGTTCCTCCCTCTCACAGTTGTTACCATTCAGATTTAACTTTGCTCTTAATAATAGATTTTGTTTCAGATTTACAATATGTTATTTCCATAATTCTACCCTGTTTTAAAGACACTTTGGCTAAATGATCTGCCACATCATCCCCCTCCATATCTTTATGAGCAGGCATCCACATAAACCTAACCTTTATTTGAGCTTGTATCATTCTAAATATAATTTCATGAACTTCATGTACCAACTCCATATGACTTTCAGATGATAAAATGAACATTAATGATGACAATGAATCTGAACATACATAAGAACTTTTTCAAACTTATTTTGCTCTACTCACTGTAATGCCTTCAATTTTGCTAACATTTCCACTGTATACACAACTAAATGGTCAGATGTTATTTGCTTCATAAATATATTTAGTTCAGGAATAGCATTAAGCAAATCCTGTTAAACCCGAAACTAAATATTTTGAACCATCGGTATGTATAATTGTCAAAGATCTATAAATACTCTTAATTCTATCATTTACAAAACCTACCCAGTTATTATTTTTATCAATCTGTATTTTTTTAATGAACCCCTAGGTCTACCTTCACATATGGAAACAACCAAAAAGGTATAATTGAATGAGGCACATCAGCACAGTATCTCTTTTCCTGTTTCTCCATTTCCCTTGCGCATTTATATGCTGCCCATGCAAAATAGTCTATTTTAGCTTTTCCACTCTCCCAACAAGGTCTCAGAATTCTTACTGCTGGATGATGTTCCTCCTTATGTCCATTCAAACTTACCCAATAACTTAGCATAATTTGCTTATGTCTTAAATATAAAGGAATCTCCCCCATTTCCACCTGCACTATCAAAGATGAAGAGGTCTTCAAAACTCCACGGCATAATCTCAAAGCCTAATTCTGAACTACTACTAATTTATTAATCATCGTCTTCGCAGCCTGCCTACATACTACAAATTCATAATCCAACACTGATCTTATCAAGGCATAAATATTTTTTAGATCACCTTTCCCCAATCCGATCCTGTTATTTTTAACACCGGAAGTACAACAGCGTTTTAACGGTTTCACATCCGCCTCCTTCCTCTTCTTGCTAACACATTAGCTTGTTTCAGCCAACTAGCCAACAGTGATAGGATAACGGTAGTAAACACAAAGCCTTCAACTCTTTTCGCAGAGATATGGGGAAAAAGCACAAGAAACATAAACCGGAATGGATTACAGTAGCTGGTACGCTTTTATATCATTTACCACTAGCTTTAGGTGGTGCGCTTTTGTTTTAGCTTGCTTTTCATTAGCCTGCTCCTGTTATCAAAAATTGTTTGTAAATGATGCAGACTCGTTTAAAATGAAAGTTTTATATACTGACACCACGAAAATATTTTTAATTTGTGGTTTGTCATATTGGTCAAAAATATAACACGTTTAAAATGCTACTCAGGGGTTATAATAATATAAAAGTTAAATATTGTAAATATGATTAAAGGGCACATTTCGATTATCAGGTTTTACAAAATCGGTCTGTGCTTTATACGTCTAAAATTAGTGCCGCTATACAGTGCAGTTTTGTTTGTTTTTTGCAGAGAAAAGGTAATATTTTAATGAACTAATAAAACACATTTATAACCGAGTAAAATGTGTTCGCCTGCTTGTAGGTACATGCACCGATTAGAAATTTTGTGGTCGATCAATGAGTTTGCTGCTACCGATTTTACCTCCATTTTTTAAGGAATAAAACCTAACATTAAAAAAATATATTTGCACTTTATTCATCAATTGGAAATGTAACTATCTTGTTGAAATATTTATAGAACAAAATGCTGGTTGTTCAAAGTTAGACTTCTCTCTCTCTAAAAAGATATACAGGCAATCATATGCAGGATCTGAGGAGTAAACCATTATTCTTTACATTTTTTACAAGACAGATTATAGCTCGCTTTTCTTTCCTTTCCTTTCTTGCACCTAAAATATTATGTGCATCATATTACATTACACTATCTTCCTGTTCATTTATGCCTGTTTTTGGTTGTAGACTTTGAGGACAAGGCTCTTGAGAAACCCCTCAAGATCAAACTCAAAGTTGGAGGAAGCGAGGTGACGGAGCTCTCCGGCTCCGGACTCGACTACGACGACAGGTCAGACCACGAGCGAGAACGACACAAAGAGAAGAAGAAAAAGAAGAAGAAAAAATCAGAAAAAGATAAAGACAAGTATGTGGATGAGGAGGACAGAAGGCGAAGGAAGGTGAGTATGCAGAAGAACAGCACTCCACATGATAAACGCATTTACTGGTTGTTGGACAAACACATTTTTTAACTCAACAGGAGGAAAAGAGGAAGAAGAGGGAGCGAGAGCAGAATGAGTCGGAGGCTGCAGCTGCTGGAGCTGCTGGCACAGCCCCCATTGAGCCATTCACTCTGTCTAAAACCATAAGCACTGGGTTAGAGGTGGGATGACACAGCCTGATGACATCGTAATGGTAATTTTTGTGGAGTCATTTATGTCCAGTTTCTATCTCATCAGCCGGAGGAGATAAAAAAGAAAAAAGAGAGGTTTGAAGTAGAGCCTGAAGTGGAAGAGTTTCACCACAGTGTGAAGGTGGAGATGGAGCAGCCTGGAGACAGACCAGTTAGAGCATGCCGCACACAGCAAGGCAAGAGTGCATCTCTACCCACACCTCAGAAGAGTTTCATCGCACTCTAGTAAATCTGTTTATAAAAATGGTTTTTCTTTATGTTTTCCCAATGCAGAAAATGAGTCCACTCCTCGCCAACAACTACTGGAACACTTTTTGAGGCAGCTGCAGAGGTGAGAAACACTCATTTGCTCCGATTTCTACATTTCTCCAGGGAAACTTCTGTTAAGGTCTAATAACCTTTCACTTGACTTTAAACAAGGTCTAAAAACATCCGTAGTGGCATAATTTCACCCACAATAATAGAAGGTGTGGATGATGCACAGACGCACATACTACTCTGAGGTTCTTGTTTCTGACAAGCTGCACAACGCCACACGTACATTTACAAATAAAACACACTGTTAGTAGATCACCATGAACACAACCTAGTTTCCTGCTAGTAAAACAGGTTTTTATTTTGAGCTCTTTGCTTTTTCCAAATGTCACATTTGCATACAGCCTCATCTATGGTCCAGTTTGCACATTACCTTGAGCTTAAATTATGACGCATATTTTCCTAAAAACATGTTTAAGTTTTGCACTTTCCTATAAACCCACGAGGGGCTTGAAAAAAGCCAAATTTGTATTTGTGCTTCTGTCATGTGGCACCAGCTAAATAATATGCTGCTCAATAAAGAACACTGCTTCCACCGGCTGCCTATTTTTATTGTCCTACTGTACTTGTTTGAGTAGAGCAGACTTTCCATGTACATATTTATAGTTTACATGAGTAATTGACACTTAAAAAACACTGCATCAACTCTCAAACATGGTGATCATAGCATCATTCTGGGGGCTTTCTCCACGTCCAGTTTTACCTGTGCATTGCTCAAAGGTGGATGAAAGGAGAAGAAGGGTGACTTCCAACTTCTTTATCTTCTTCTCAAATAAACAGCTACAAAAATGATTCCAGGCGCACATCAAAACTGGTTTTGGAATTGGTAAAGCAGACAAGCATGAACCTTCTGAAATGGTTCTACCCTTAACACACCTGTAAACTCCTGAACTCATCCTAAAGGACAGGTCTGAGCAGTTTAAACTTTACCAATTCAAATATCCATCCAGTATTATTCCAGTGGCTTTGTTGTTGATCTGCATTTTGACTGAAACAGAAAAAAACACAAGACCGTCCATGTTTATCGTACTAACTTTACAGAATCTTAGAAGTGATCAGATACGGGCTTTCCACTGGAAAGTCATTAAACCGCTGCTTTACCTAAACGTTGTTGTTTTACTCTACCTCTCAGGAAGGATCCCCATGGATTCTTTGCGTTCCCGGTAACAGATGCAATTGCTCCTGGCTACTCGTCGATCATCAAGCATCCCATGGATTTCAGCACCATGAAAGACAAGATCAGGAACAACGAATACAACACAGTGACTGAGTTCAAGGTGACATTACACTGATCATACCTTGAAAATGAGTGATTAATTCATTTGAGAGTATCATCAAGTTGAATGAAATTTCATGTAAATTGTTTTCTATAAACCTTTTTACCTTCAGGCGGACTTTAAGCTGATGTGTGACAATGCTACAGTGTACAACCGACCGGAGACGGTCTACTACAAGGCTGCCAAGAAACTGCTCCATACAGGATTCAAGATGATGAGCAAAGTAATAAGTTACAAGCACGGAAAACAAAAAAAAGTATTTTTTAATAAATGTATAATGACTTGTGCAGCCCTGTCTAAATCAGATGTAGAATTTCACTTAAAGGCAGAGAAGCAAACAGCATTAATTGTGTGCACAACTTGTGAGTCATGACATAAATTATTTTAAGAAATCAGAATATGCAACCAGTAATAGTAATGGAGAAACAGCACATTCCTTAAAACTTAAGTCATAAAATTATCAGTATGCACTCTTAAGGTTGAATATGAAAGCAGTTTACAACATCAATTTAACCTAGTGTGCATGTTTATGGATTAAGAGTCGAAACTGGAGTATCCAGAGAAAAACAATGCGTCTACAGATAGAATATGCACACGTTTTGAACACAGGAGGCAGAAACTTAGGCACTAAAACAACTGTTCACCTTTTGTTCTGTTTGTCCAGGACAGACTTCTAGCCTTGAAGCGCAGCATGTCTTTCATGCAGGACATGGATTTCACGCAGCAGGCAGCTATTTTAGGAGACGAGGACCTGCCTGCTGATCTCCCCCTCCCAGAAGCGACCCCCCTCCAAGTGGAATCTACCAGAAAGCCCAAAAAAACACCAGTTAAAGACATCAAGTACGTCACCAGGTTTTCCTAACATGTACCGTGATGAAGTGCTGTCTAGAAGAAGAGCCCCAGTGTTTTTTTTTTAAATGGCGTTTCTCTATGAATGTTCAGTGTTGTGATGCTGTAACATCGTATCCGTTTCCTCAGCTACCTGTTTGAACCAGAGGGAAACGCTTGCAGCCTGACTGACAGCACAGCAGAGGAACATGTTCTGGCTCTGGTGGAACATTCTGCAGATGAAGCTCGGGATCGCATCAACAGATACATGCCAAACTCCAAGGTGTGCCACGTTAGCTCCTGCTAGCACATTTCCAAACATATGTAATGGTTCACGGTATAATCTCTTTTTCATATGAGGTGGTATGATGACTAATATAAGTCGTCATACCACTTATATAAGTTCTTCAAAAGTTGTTTGAAGAACTTTTTGGACTAAAGCTGTCACCGCTCTTTGTTTTCAGATGGGTTATTTACGAAAAGATGCAGATGGCAGTCTCCTGTATACCGTTGTAAACCAGCTTGATCCTGATGCTGAAGGTTTGTTATTATTCTACATGTTGTTGTTTTTTTTTCATTTTATTTACATTGACATGATTAGAGTTTTTTATTTAAGAAGCTAGACATGATTTTTTTCTCATTTTGCAGAAGAGGAGACCCATAAAGTTGATCTTAGTTCTCTTTCAAATAAGCTTCTGCCTGGTTTAACGACATTAGGGTTCAAAGAGGATAGGAGACATAAAGGTAGGTCAAAATGTTTCGGTTAATTTTACTCATGCAGGTTATTTATTATCATTTTATTTGGATAATAACTTCAAAAAAGGTACTAAAACCATAGTATTTCTTGCTGTTTAGTGACATTTCTCAGCAGTGCCTACAACATCCAGAGTCTTCAGAAGAACTCCGTCTTTCCAGACCTGCAGTCTGATGAGACCGACATGCTGTATTCAGCGTATGGAGATGAGACAGGAGTACAATGCGCTTTGAGGTAGTGCAAAATGATCAGACAGTGATAATAAATATTTTTTGTTCATGAACTCTTTAGTTGAGCTTTATCTTTCTCTTCTTGACTTAAATAGCGTACAAGATTTTGTGAAAGGCTGTGGAAGTGTCACCAAGCGCTGGGTCGACAACCTTCTGGACAAGATGACAGGAGGCGATCATTTAAAGGCCGTCAGTCAGATTCGACAGGTGCTGTAATATGACTGAAACTTTGCTTGTACTTTTGAAATGTCATATTTGGTAAATGTTCACTATTTGCAAAACTTATTTTATATTTCAGAAAAGAAACATAATGTTGAAACCTGATGAAACCAAATCCAGCATCTGTGACATGCAGGTATCCTGACATTTATCTGTCTTCATTAATCACTTTCTATTTAGTTTTAAAAAAACAATTGGTGACTCATTCTGGGTCTTTTTTATTTCGTTTCCTTTTTATTGTTGTTTTCTTTTAATTAAGATGTCCGATGGGACTGGCCTTGGCGAGAGCAGTTCAGTGCTGGACTTCATGTCAATGAAGAGCTATCCTGATATGTCCCTGGATATTTCAATGCTCAACCCATTAGGTGAGTATCCTTCTCCAATACTGTGTAAATGTATTCATATGTACTTGTGTAAACATACTTTAATTATTGTAACACAAAAACATGAGAGAGCAGGCCCCTTGCTGGGACCAGATTGTGATAACTACCATCTCAATCAGAGCTAATCTGATTACCAATCAGATTAGCTCTGATAGGTAATCAGCTGGTCAACTGCATCAAAGCAACAATTTTCCAGCCATTCAGTCAATTTTTGATCATTTGATCAAAAATGTTACTGCTTTAATAAGCAGTAAAATCTTTAAACCCTTATATAAACCCTGATATAAATTCAGACATAATATATATTTTATATAAATATAAATTGTCTGAATTTATATCCAACTATTATATTTTTGCTGTCAACCAGATGTTCAATTAGAAATTATAAATTTGAACATTGCATTAGCCTTGAACGTAAGTTTATGTATGATACTTATTAGATCCAACAAGCACTTAAGAATTTAAACAGACTGTTCAGTCTCAGCATATTAGTTTGTTAATTCTGCTGTCGTTTGGCCATTGCATATTTCCACTTTCATGAGCCATGTGTAGTTCATACTTCGATCAATAGATTGGTAACAAAGGACTTCTAAAAGTATCCTTTCTATGAGAGGCATATCTATCAACCATTTTCTCTAGTATTCATACACCCCCTGGTTGTATTTACAGCAGAACATCAACATGCGTGAGATGCAGCCTTGTTAGGTTGTGGATTTTAAATGTGGTCATTTTTGTTTATAAAGTGGAAAAATAACATTTAGTGTCCTAGTATTAGAATGATCTCATGCTCACTTTCACATCAACAGGTAAAACGGTAAAAAAAGAGCCAGGGAACGAAGAAGGACACCAGCACTTTGATGACGCTGATAAACTCCTGCAGGAGTTCCAGGAGGCTCAGGCTGAAAGAGTTTGCTCCAGACCTTCATCCAACCTCTCCTCGCTTTCAAACGCTTCCGAAAGAGACCAACACCACTTAGGTATGTGCAAGATGTGAAACTTCAAGTCTTTAGATCATTTTAAAAGTTAAACCTTTTTAAGATTGTGTTACCTTGAATGCATTGTCAACTCTAGTGTAGTAATAATAAAAAAAAAACTTTCCTGCATCCGCAGGGAGCCCATCACACCTGGGTGTCGGGGATCATACAGAAATGGTTCACGATCCCTATGAGTTCCTGCAGTCTCCAGAACCAGAGGGCTCAGCCAACAGCTGATCAAGCTCACAGTCGATCCGTAATTCTGATATTAACAGCACCACTTTCATAGTGATCAAACACGGCTGGATCCTCAGATTTCTTAAAAAGCCTGAAAATTAGTGTACAGACTGTATTGTATTTGTGTTTTGTATTAAGGAAACCTTCAAGAATAAATACTTGCAACTGCATTCATAAGTGTATGAAGGTGTCCCTTGCATTTGTGTTGTGTGCAAGTCATTTTAGATACTTATAGTTTCAAAGTTTTGAGAAAGCAGAGCAGACAATAATTTTGTCCTCGGATTTCACATTGGAAGGCATTAAACTGTCAAACGTAAGGGCAGCAGACCGAAATGTCTCACTGGAGATGGGGACCAGCACATCTCCTGACCCCACTAGGGACAAGGGTGTAAGAAAATGGATGGATGGATAATTATATACATATAATATTATTAATATTATATTAATATATATTACATATAATTAATATGTATAACATAATATATATAATGTAATTAATACCTGTAATATAAATTATATATTATCTAATTTATAAATTATATATATATATAGATATAGATATATCTATCTATATATATATAGATAGATATATCTATATCTATATATATATATAGATATAAATATCTATATATATATAGATATAGATATATCTATCTATATATATATAGATAGATATATCTATATCTATATATATACATATATATATATATGTATATATATAGATATATACATATATATATGTATATATGTATATATACATATATACATATATATATAATTATATATACATATATATATAATTTGCCCTGTGACAGACTGGCGACCTGTTCATGGTGAACCCCGCCTCTCGCCCGAAACGTTCGCCTGAGATAGGAACCGGCAACCCTCCCGAGCCCACTAGGGACAAGGGTGTAAGAAAATGGATGGATAAATATAATATATAATTTATTTTATACACTTTCCAAATGCAAATTATATGTCAGGGTAGAATAATGACAAAACTGGAATTGTGACAAATTAAAATCAAATTTCTGAAATTGAATTTGATATCTTTATATATGACTGGAATGTACTGAAATAATTTGGCGACATGTTTCTTGATTGGATGTGTGAAGTTCCTTGAATATGCCAGCTATTTTCTTTGTTTATAGTGTTTTATAGTTCTTGTACTTTAAATTTTATTTGACATTGTGAGATGTATGTTATTTTGTATTAAGTGGAAATCTATGTACCATTTGGATATTCAATATAAATAATTTAAAAAATAATAATTCTTTACCTTTCAATTACAGGGGAACATTTAAAATAATTTGATATGTGAAGGTGTATTTTTTTTACAAGGAAAAACCCAAGTAACCTGGTGAAAAATTTTATATATATATATATTTATATATATATATATATATATATAAATTTTTGTTTTGCTTAACAATGCCAGAGTTTGTGTGTTTGTGGTCTATAATCTACCGGCGGGGTAAAATATCCTCTGTTTTCAGAAAGGATCTGCCTCCTAAAAGGTTTTGTGATAACTAAAAAGAACCTGGAAATTAGATTTTTGGGGGGGTTATTAGGATTCTTACTTCTTAAATATCTCAAGACAGCACGTGTGAAAGGACGACCAGCATGTGATGTTGCAGCCTCCCACACCGCTTCAGTAGAGCCAAACTGTTTTTTCAGATCGTTGTAAATCTCGTTAACAAAATGTTTAATTTTTTCGCTGTGTATGCTGACAGTAAAGTCAGCCAATCTATCTACCTTCTCCCCTGAGACAGAAGACAAAATATCTGTCATCTCTTTGAACTCCAGGGGTCCACCATTTTCTTTCAAACAGTCTAAAACTCCACTCATTACAAAACATGCCATTGCCCCCTCTAGCTCTTTGTTAGTTTGTTCTATGGTTTCAATTGACACCGGATACTTCACGTTAGTTTGGTTTTTATCAACATGTGTAGCAATTTTTCCTGATGTCGTAAACCTATGAGCAGAGGACATCTTGGTAAGTGATCCTGGGTGGACCAGAACCAAGGAATCAGTGTGAGATTTGAAAGAAATTTGGTCTTCTTTATCCAAATCAATGTAGTCGGTGAATGCACTTCCAATGACTTGCATGGAGTCCCATTCACCTTCTAGCTGCCTTTTTTTTAACGAGGGACATAGATGTCCAACCATATCATTGATCTCTGAGAGCACATTGGACACTCTGTCACTGTGAGTTATGTGATCTGTTTCTTCATTTCTTATCCAAAGAAAGATGTTCTGGAAAAAAGTTCCTACACTGTCTTCTACTCTGACATAGATAATTTCAGGGGAAATTTCAAACTCTCCAGAAATGTCTCTTATCTTTTTGCAAGAGAGGACGCAATCTGAAAGGCATTTTCCTTTTGGAGGAACAGGAATTTTATGATAATGCTTCTTCATGATATGAACATATAATTTATCTGTCAGATCCCTCTTAAACATTTTGATCCTGTCTTGTAGATCTGGGTTTTCCATACATTCTACACACAGGTTGACAATTTCAGGTTTAACAGCCTGAAAATCCAATTTAGGAAAGTAATCCGTTTCAGTGTAGTACAGTGGTTTTGGGCTTTCCTCATCTGATGAAACTTCAGGAATGCATCCAGGCAAAAGGGAGAACAATACTCTTTTTAATCCACGTGTCTTATGTTTTAATTTGACAACTTTTGTGTCACTTGAATCCATCAGTTTCTCCAAAGAAGACACCATGTCGGTGAACTGCTGCTCAACAAACCTGGGATATTCTGGTTTGCTGATTATTTCTTGTTTGCCAACTGGATCAGTTTTGAGATTTGATGAATAGAAGTCTTTGACATAGCCAGCAATCTTTTTTAAGTTAAAATGTGGTGTACATGGACAAGTCCTCTCTGTCTGCCCACGTGGACCGTGAGACTTACAGTAATGAAGGTCCTTTAAAATAGTTTGGCAAATTTCTTCTGTGACTTCATCTGTTTTGAAAGGATCTATTGCTGGCAAAACGTCTGCAACATCGTCAGAGGTTTTGGCATAGCATGAATCATGTGTATATTTCTCTATTATTTCAGAAATATTCTCACAAATGGAGGGCAGAGAAATTTGAGATTTTATTCTCTGAGAAACGGCTTTCTCTGAAACATCATGTTGTGCAACCTCTGGCTTTGGTGAAGGCACACCTGAGGCCCACTTACTTGTGAATTCTGTCCAGTATCTTTCAACACATTTTGTTCTAGCTCTGTTCAGATCTTTTTGGAGACATTCAACTGTGTTGGAAACCATCTTGCTAAAATTTCTCAGGTTAGAAAAGCAACCACTCACATATACAGCAGGCTCCACTGGATAATCAAGGGCCTTCTGAATGGCATTTGCAAAAGCCGTTACTTTTCGGGAGACCTCCTCTTCCATCAAAGAGTTCAGCTCTACACCACTCCTACAGACTTCTGGCGATACCCGCAGAACGGTGGCAATTTCAGTTGAAATCAAGCTGGTAAAATGCACACTGACCGTTATTTCTGGCACTTCACTCTTCACATAGGACGTGGTCGCCATATTCTGCTCAAACACTGGAGCAAGGATTTTCAGTGAATTTTCCACAGATTGCTTATAAATGTTTACAACTATGTCAGCCATAATGCTTGTTATATGCGAATCCCTTATACCTTGTGAAAGCAAAATCCACTGTGCAGGTGAAAATGTGTTCAAGCGAGGCAATATGATGTCCTCCAAGTTGTCAATTGAGACACTGATATCACTCCTCGACTGGTCGTTTGACTCTGCCATTTTCCAATTTTGCTTTCTGTAAGAAACTATGTTCTGCTCGCCACAACCTCTCTGACTTAAAAGCAACTAATTTTTGTGCTGTTTTACGTCACAATCCATTATGACGAATCTCAACCCAGCCTAACATCGCGAAACTATGTTCATCCAGGGAAAAGCTAGTGGAAGACCGTAGCCTCGGCTGTCACGTGGGCTACATGTCTCCTGTAGCCATAGAAACCCACCGGAAGTCTTCAAGATACATATCCTACATTAGCTAACTTGAGGTTTTTTTTTGAACATTCAGTGTGTTATTCTAGATAGTTCCCAAAATAATTAAGAAGAAATGTTAATTATTTTGCATTCAGCTCTACATACTCTGTGTAATTTAAACAGAATTTATATGCATCTGTTCTCTTTCTGGCCTCAGATGTATGTTAGAGAACTTAAGTGAACTAAACCTTAAATCTTTAAAGCTTAATTTGCCTTGCACAAATTGCCAGCTCCAGTGCAGTCTCCAAAACCAGAGAGCTCAGCCAACAGCTCATGCACAGCGGTCAATCTGTAAAGACAAGAGCACCAGTTTGCTGCTGACCGAACACGGATGAGGCAGCGGGATCTTCAGATTTGGTTAAAGACTGAAAATTGTTGTGCAGACCATATTTTATTTGTTTGGGGTTTTTTGTATTAAGGCAACCCTTCAAGAATAAATACTTGCACCTGCATTCCTATGTGCTGTTCATGAACTGTTTCTGTGCGTTTTTCTTGTGTGGAAGTTGTTTAAATGCAGTGAGTGTTTAATATCCATAGTATGCAGTCAAAGGAGGCTGAAAGAAACCAGAGCAGTACATTGAAATGCACAAATGATGCCTTCTCATCATTTCTGAAGGCTTTGAAAAAATATTTTACTTGTGTTGTGTAAGTCTTTTAAGGAAATGAAAGTGTAAAACCGTTTCTATTGCACATTTGCATGTCTTCTTAGAGAGGAGATTGCATTGAAATGATAGGACAGCTTTAACTATAAAGTCTCTTGTATCCATATGTCTGCAGTTTCCTTATCCTCACATGTGAACAATAAAGCATTAGTAAAAATCTATAAAGATTTTTCTGAAAGGCATGTTAGCTGTTTTGCACAAAGAAAGACTGAAATGAAGTTTGTAGAAGATTAGAAAAAAAAAAGAAGAGAGCCGCTCCGCGCATGCGCGCTGGGGAACAGTTACCATAGCGTTTCTGAGACCTGCTGAGTGAGTTGATTTAACTTCTGGTTGCTCGTCCTTCACTAAACAAAGGCATGAAACATTTCTCCTGAATTCAGACGGTTTTTTAAAAACATTTCTAACTGATGCTGTGTGATTTCACACCATTTGACTGTAAGCTATTTATATGACGCACCTGCACTGCCGAAAAACATTAAAGGATATTATGCGGTGGAAATCTCCGTTTGGGTTTGGAAAGAAACGACTGCTTATTGTGGCTTTCCCATGAAAGAGGTGAGTAAATACATTCTGGTTTCAGTTTAAGAAACAATTACCTGTTCTGTTGACTTTTGAGGTTGCTGTATTTCAAACACTATTGTCAAACAAAGAGGGAGGACAAGAGAAAACTCCACACAATATGAAGATGATAAAAAAGTTATAGTTATAGGATGTTATAGTTTTATAACTAGCATTTTGAAGTAAAGCCACGTGCGAAATTTGAAAGGAGGACGTTGAACCATTGTAGACTGTTTTCCTCTTTTGGTCAGCTGTTTCCTGAAGGCTTTCTTCAAGTATCTGTTACTTCTGTAAATGGATACAATTACTTAGTTTTTATCTTAAATGCAGACTACGTTTAGTTCTTGGTGTGAACAAACTGAAAAAGATATTTTGACAATAAGGCTGCAATGTACCAAATGACTCCTCATGAATCAGTTTTACCGTTTTACTTTTTACGGCCTTTTTGCTCTGATATTAAAGCTACCTGCCAGACCTTTCTGTAAAATCATTCAAATTTCCTTTACATATAACGTGTCACCCATAGAACAGCAGTTTATCTGTTTTGTTACTATATTTAAAATAATCAAGCTAACAATCCGGCACACATCGATACCTCTGGTCACATCACAAAAGGCATGCCCAGAGTTTAGAAAATAAATATAAATATTGTTTTTCATGTTGTTTTTACCATGATTTAGATGAAATGTATTTAATAGCGTTATATGCGTGCCCTATTTCAGGATACTACATGGATTTTATGCAGATCTGGAAATGATAAAATGTGAAAGTGGTTTACTGAGATGACCTTGGCAGACTGGAATGCCAACATTTCATTGTCTAATAATCAGGAACAAAGTTGCAACGAAGTAAAAGTGCAAATAACGTAATATTCAAAGCCTAACAACTGCTGGTGTGGATAAAGTTTTCTTCAACCCAGTCATACACATAAACACCAACATGCATGCACCTGCAGTACTTCCTAGAGATTCACCTAGAAATATACTGATGACTGGAATTGGCAGAATTTCTCTTTGGTTGGCTGCTCCAATAAGGGCCTGGTCTCTAGAAAACTCATAAATCCGATCTTTTTCCAGTCAGCTCACACATTATATTAAGTGATACCAGGCTCTCCGTGCAGCACTCAATGAACGCCGTTACTGAGTGATGAAGTTCCATAGTTAGCTTTTTGTACTGTACGTATAAAGTGTTTATACAAAGACACAGATAAGGAGATTAAAAGAAAATTATTTAAATGGAAACTGTTTACTGTGACATGTCTGTGGACCTATCAAGCTGCAAGAGAGCAAGATGGGGACTTAAAACAGAAAACAGGAAGACTGAAAATAGCACAACAAATAAAACTGGAAACTTTGTCACTCTATTAAAGGTTTCCTGACCTGTGTGATGTTTACACAGGTGGCTTTGTTCTGAAATGTTGGAAGCGCTTCCTTTTGAGAACACTTGACACTTTGGTGTTTCTCCTTCCTATATGTCAAACAAGCCAATTAGCTGGAATTGTTTGCCTCTTGTGAAGTGATGAACCCAAAAGCACAGCAGAAATGTTTATTGTTGCTTAAAATAAAAAATCTTATGTTAAAAAAAATCTGACATTTTATTTTCAGTGTACATGTTGTTTGTGAAAGAATATACACAATTGCTGAAGATCTTTACATTTTTTAAATGGAGTTATTCTTCCCATTCTTTTTCTTACCTTATAAGCTAGATATAGTCTCTGCTCCACTTTTCTAGTTGTGAAATGTACCAGTCTGAGCAACACTTCACTGGTCACCAGTTGAAAAGTCGCTCTCATTATCAGCAGCTCATTTTCCTAACTCATTTCCCCAGCAAATGTTCTTACACTCTACAGGTGGAGAATGTGTGTATATATTAAAAGTCTGCCCTTATTCTCCTCCATCACTGTCCAGATGAACTGCTTCGGTCGCAGGTTTAGACGCACAGCTCCCACACGTGGCAGCGGCAAAAGTGAGCTGGTCCCCTCCAGGACCCCAAGGATCAACGGATGGTCATGGCCCCCTCAGCCCCTTCAAGTGGTCGGGTGGGTGATGTACATCTACCTCGCCGTAGCCTCCTTTGGGATTTTCATCCCCCTCCTGCCTCGGCCATGGAATGCCATGAGCTATGCTGTATCCTTAATGTTGTCGCTGCAGCTGTGGGTCTCTTAATATTTGAATAATCAACAAACGTTAGACTCAACTAAGAGTTTGTTTGGGCTGCTAGGGAAAAACAAAACAAGGGCTTTGTTGTGTAGCCTGCTTGTATGGCCTCCAGTCATACAAAACATTACTCTGTCTCCTTTTCTGTGCTCCTTGTCAAACTGGATCAGCATGTTCAGTGGTCTTTTTGTTACATGATGAACACTGCATGATGTCAACACACTAGATAATTTTACTCAAGCGTCTGAAGCCAAAGAACAGCAGATCTTCACGGATTTTCTTTTCCCCAAACATAAAGTGTGCAGTTATTTGTTCATTTTTTTAAGCTGTATCCAACTTTGCAAGCTCAGACTTTAGATATATATTCAAACAATTCAAAAGAATAAAAATAACACCAAATGCTTGCATTTAATCTTAATGGCTGCAGTGTATAATCAATGAAAAAACTGTTCCAAACAAACACATCTTGTCTGTTTCTCCCACCTTGTGCCATTTCTCCCATCTCTCCCTACAGTAGAAATATACTCCATAAAGTCATAGTGAACTTCAGAATTTAATATTTTTGTTTAACTCATTTGACACTTTGTCGATTTTGGTTTCTTGCATATACTGCTGCAATTCTCAGACATTGTTGCCATCTTCCGTAACTGTTATTTTCTCAGATTTCTGGCATATCATTTTTGCTACACTTTTTCACTAACATTGCTACTGTGACTATAGATCCAGCAGATCTGACCGTTCGGGCCAAAAAGAACTATTCCTCTCCACTGCCTCTTTTTGACAAGGCAAAACAAGCACATGTCATTCAGGATCTTCACTGTTACCTCTGTGATGTCAAGGTGTATGTATCCCAGTCAACAGCATCTAATGTGATTCAACATTGTTGATGTCATATCTTTACATTTCTGTTGCCATTAGTTATTGTAAACAGATATTTAGTCTTATACAAGATCTATTAGTAAATCCTCAGTATTTTTAGAATTTATATTTAGTTAGCAAATAGTGCTAACTGATAGCTAAGTCTGTGACATTTAGCTCAGTCTGCTGCAGGTTTTGTCTAGATACTTTTTCATAAGAATGATGCGTTTATCAGCAGTCAAATATGTACTGTCTCTGTATTGGTCTAAAAATGGGCTCTTTAGTTTTCTGCTATTACAGTTATTAGTTGACAGCCACTGGTCACTAACTAGTTTATTAGTGAAAACTAATTGATTGAATTTTATTTAAGTAGCTGGGCTTGACCTTTAGTAGCTTTCGTAAATGTCTTGCATTTGTCTTTTTTTATATATACATGCACCATTGTGTGTGGTTGTAACAAAACATGATATGGAAACGTTTAAGGAGTATACTGCTAAACAACACTGTGTGTTTGATTCTGCTTTCTGATGTTCTCCTTGTACTGTTTTTGGACAAATTTATCCTTCAGTTTTTCTCAGTATGTTTCACTCATTCTGCAGACAGACTCCAACTCAACCATCTTGGACTGTAGCTAGCAACAGCAAATCTCTGAACTCATCCAGAACCAGCAGCATGGGTCAGTTCTGGACTTCTGTTTGCCGGTTGCAGTCCAGGACAAACGAGATTAGAGACTTCTAGCAGGAAAATAAATTCACTGGTGAAACAAAAGTTAAAATGCAGGAGTGAAAGCACTAGATGGAGAAACTAAGCATTCAAATTGAAATCCCTACATATTGGATAATAACTTTCACTTCAAAAAGTATTAAATTAATTATAATAAGCAAAAGTAATTGTTTTGTAGTGGCCCCAGAGTGAAACATTGTGGAATTTGCAACAAATGTGTGGAAGGCTTTGATCATCATTGCAAATGGTTGAACACTTGCGTGGGTCAGAGGAACTACTGGTAAGTTCACTATTTGGATAAAATAGTGATCTCAAAAGCCAGTCATGCTTCATAAACAAACTCTCAGTTTTTGCTACTTTCAGGTTCTTCTTTGTGGCGCTTGTTTCTGCCATCCTAGCAGTCTTTATACTCACTGTTGTCATCTTGTTCATATTTGTTCAACATTACCTGGATCCGCATATCTTACGGACTGCACCACAGTTTGAGAGTGAGTTTGACGTCTTTCATGATGTTAACGGCATGACTTAAAAATGTTGTTAGAACTTCTTTTTTCTTTTTTTTTAAAGCAATGCTGGGGAATACAACGTGGCTGGTGTTTCTGCCATTGGCTCCTGTAAAGACGAGTTCAGCTGGTCTCCTTACATTAGCCTTCATAACGGTCCTGCTCTGCATCGTCTGCATGTTGCTGTTTTGTCACTTGCTGGGATTTCACCTTTACCTGTGTAAGTGAAGTGGTCCTTTCTTTTTATCTCTTTTTCTTCTCCCTATCAAGAACCCTCACTGTATCATCCTCCACCTGTTTTCCCACTGGTTTCCCAGTTTATAAAGGAATAAGCACATATGATCACGTAAAGAACAAGCGAGAGAAAGAAGACAGAAGACGAAACACTGAATCTAAAAGTGCAAGCACCCGCTCTTCAAAATCTTATACATGCTCTCAAGAGGTAGGAATTTTATTTCTTTACTAATTATTTGTGTTCAATCCTTCATGTAAAGAAATCTCTTTTGTTTTATAGAACCAAGACGCATCAAATAATAGTGAGCAAACATTACCACAAAGTCCAAGGTAATGATTCATCTCGGCACCTTAAAGAACCATCGGATGGTTTTTACAGAGATCAGTAATGTTTTGACTTTCTTGCAGTTTCTTCAGATTTGCCATCACAAATCAACTTTCCAGCAGACTGTCAAACTCTATATGTACAGAGGTAACATTATTGACTCACTTCTACTTTTTGGAGAGAAAAAAAATCCTGAATACTTTAAGAAATTCAGCTGTTTTGCATTAAAATTCTTCTTCTTTTTCTTAGCTGGAAACCTTTAAGAAGTCTGCAGAAAAAGAGAATAGTTTCAATTATGGGACAGAAAATCCAACACAGAATGAAACAAGTATACTTTTTCATATACACACTTACGTTGACTGTATATGCACAGTGCCTTGCAAAAATTATTCGTATCTTATGATAGACAGCTTAAAAATGGCATTACAACCACAAACCTCAATATAATTTATCATATTTGTAATCTCAGACCAACTAATCTGAGCAATTATGAGCCTGCCTCATAAAACTCTACCTTTAGTTAGAATTATACCTCAAGTCTTTTGAGGTGTCTGTTATTTTTGCACATCTACAGACTGAACATTTTGATATTTTTCCTTACTGAGAAAGTATATCTGCCAAATTGGATGAAGACCTTCTTTGAACTTCATTTAGCTCCATTTTCCTTCACAGCAACTCTTACTATCCCTACTCTCTGTGTTGAAAGAAAAACATCACCAGGGTATGATGCTGCCACCACCATGTTCCAGCTCTCCTGCTGTGTTCTTTGGTCTTCATGATGCTTTTTGTTCAACTAATTTTCTCAGAAACCTCTGAGGTTTTCACAGAACAGCTGGTTTTGTAGTGAAATTTCTGCTCGACTTTGTTGACCAATTAGTTGTCTTTTGAGGGTGGTTGGTTGCTTTACATTGAATTAAGGGTAGCAGAGTAAAGAGATGTGAATACAACTGCAAGGCACCGTATTTTCCCATTAAGCACTGATGCAAAATTAATTAAATATCTATGGCATTTCTTTGTTTTCTATTTGCTAAGTGTGAAGGTTAACTCCATATTAAGCACGTTATTGTGAACAAAATAAGAATTTTTCTACATTTTTTTTACTACTTTTTTTTCCTCTCTGTCATTAAGGGTCAATATCAATGAGTGTCATCATGGGTCCGAAGCCTGACAAACATGAGGAAGATCAGGGAACCAATGAAAAGTCCACTCCTGAGGCCCAGGACCCTGTGGGCTGGTCAGTTATGGCTCAGGATCCTACATCTCGGTGACTGTCTGAAAAGAGATGGGAGCTGATGCTATCAGGAACAAGTTGCTGCTTGGGTCAAAATTATTGGTACATTAACACTGTAACCTAAATATATGGTTATCTTCAGAAATAACTGAAAAATGTGTGATTTAGTGTAATCAGGGTAGATAGATTTTAGAGGCAGACTTTGCTAGGTTTTGCACATATCACAATGATTTGATATTAGAACTTCTCATATTTTGTATCAATTTTCTTCTGTCTTTTTGCACTAAGGCAGTTTTGGAAGATATTTATGTTGGTATTAAGGACTGGAATATTTTGTCCTTTCTATTTTTTCTTTAATCAGTTAAGTTCCTCACTTCAGATTCAGTCACTTGATCAATTATTTAAGAACTTCTTTAGCTGAAGCCCAAGCCACTCAGTTCTGAAGAAGATCTAAGTTTTCAAATGCTATCTTTACAGAAGAACAGTTAATTATTGGTTACAATTTTTGGAAGCAGGAGTCTTACATTTTTATTTCTGTGTGTAGATGCCTCTTGTAGCCCCTCTGGTTCTGTATGCAGCTCATGCCATCAATCCAAATTTCTCCAGCAGTTTCTTTTTTCTTCCATGTAAACACTAACCCCTTCTGTACAATAAAATTGAAATCTAAATGTTTATCTCATAATCTCTTAGCCCACTGTTAGTTTGAGGAGCAGTGAAATAAGATATCTTCTGCTTGTTTTGTGTCATTTTTTTAATGACAGTTATGTTTTGCACAAAGTTAGTGGAATTGTTCCTTTTCTGAATGTTTTCAAACACAAAGGGTTACATTTTAGGAATGCCAATAATTCTTCCCTACTTTAAAAATATGCTTCATGAAACTGAAGCACCACATTTTTTTTTTCTGCATGTCGATGAGTGTTTTGGGGCTGAAGCCACCGTTGTTAAATTGACTGGATTTTGGGTGGGATTTGTTTTGTTTTATTGTTTAACTTTTCAAAGGATATTTTGTATGACTTAATGTGTATCTCTTTTTATTTCTTGCATTGTAATTTTTTTTTTCCTCAAGCTTTTATTAAAATATTTAAAGCTTTGTTTGTACAGAGATTAGAAGAACATCTTCTTATACTGTAACTTTGTTTTTATTACACACTCTTATTTAAAAATTTTGCTATTTTTTATCCCTGGTGGGTGAGGGATTATACAGGACAGCTCTTATTTTTGTTTTATCGAAATCCACATGCACATCCGCGCGTTGGCCACACGGAGGCGCGTTTGAATCAGATTGAACAGCCAATTATGTCATCCGTGATTACAGTCTGTTTCAGCATGATCAACCGTGCCACCGTTCTGAAGCGTTTTCACCACTTCCTGCCTTCAAGATATACATCTGATGTGAAAAAGAAACAACTGGAGATGCTTCACCATAAGGTGTGCAGGGATTGCATAATCTCCATCCATGTCCAGCCGTCATACTCTGATTGCGTAATAACCTCAGCGCATTGAACATCAAGAAAGCAAGGTTCAGAGGGCAAGTCTGCTCAGAGAAATGCTTCAGCCAATGGAAGAAATAAATGATGAAATATAAAGGCAGTCGCTGAGGAAAATTCCCTGCGGTCACCCACAGTAGAAATTAGATTAGCTGCAACCAGGGTTCTGATAAGTACCAAATTACTGCTGTGCGCCTAATGCTCTGTTTGCTTATTAGCAGAAATAAATGTAAATACAGCTTGAATAAAGCTGTCTTTGACATCCCCCTCCATTCATGCTTATGAGCGCTCCGCCGCTTCTTGTAGCAGCACAATTTCAACAACACAGAGGAAGGCGGAAAACAGCTCCTCGCGCACGGTGGCAGCCAATCAGCGGCCTAGTTTCTCTTCAGCATCTCGCAGGGGATTGAACCATCGGGTAGATTTGAGAGCACGCAGCGGGGGAGGAAGGAGATCTGCGAGGAGGGCTCCCGATCGACGCGCAATATTATGATTTTCTGAAATCGACTGGGAGCGCTGAAGGATTACGTCACTGAGTGATCGAAACGGTACAGTTGATTAAAACTTGTACTAATTCGCCTCGTTTTGGCTTGCATGATTCATGCAAGAATGCAAGTGCAGCTGATTGCAGAGTCCTGCATGTCTCTTTTGACTCTGATTTTTAATTAGCCTTTTTAAGCTGCCAGGTCATCTCGATACATTGTTTTCTTTTTTGCATGGGCAAGCTTCAATATGTGGCCGACAATAACAAACGGATCACGTGGACTCTGTGTGAATCTGACATTTGCACATTTATGTAACATGTTTCTTTCTGAAAACGCGCTCAGATGCTATTCAGTCTGCAGAAGCTGCGGCCATATTCAGTAATATAAACATGATGAGCTTTCTGCCACAGTGAACATCATTTACGTTTCTGAATGATACAGGGGCTTGTATGCTGTAGCCTTTACGTCAAACTGTTGTTTTGTGTAGGTGGTTATATAATTATCCATAAAAAAAAAAAAAAAAAGTTCCCCTCCCGCTTATATTAGCTTCCTGAAGAATGGAGGACAGGGTGTTCTTGTGTTTATAGGGACCCCTGGTAAAAGTGTGTAAACAGCCTTTAAAACATGCCCATCTTTTATAGCAGTATCATGAGCTCACAAAAAAAAATGTAGGAAAGTCTTTTGTTTAGGCGTAATTGTTTTCATAGAAATCCTACAAGGCACAATTCCTGGTTCTGTTCTTAATATTTTAGACAATTAAACAGCATCTAATCTTCTAAAACATTTTGCCAGTTTTAAGCATAACGAGAGAAGAATCTTTGACCGTCTCTTTAAATCCAACTCAACCCTGAGTTCTTGCTTAACCTCTCTTCTCTTTAACTAACGGTCTTTGGAGCACTCCCATGTAGATTTGTTTTTACGTTTGAGTCATTAATCCTGCAGAAAGATGCAATAATCAGACACAATTTTATTTTAAATCTATAGTATTTTAAATAAATATCATACACCTAAAAAGGTTCTTCACACCGCTTTCTTTTTTTTTTAAACAGGCCCACAGGATCACAAATCCTTCACTGTGCTCCACAGAAAGACATGAGATGCCTTTACACACATTCAACCTAAGTTTTACATTAAGCCCACTTAGGAAGTTTGTTGCTAAAAAGCTCAGTCTTGTTCTTATCTGACCAAAGTACATTGACATCCTTGTATAGCTTGGCAAACTTTTGCTAATTTTTGCAATAGTAGCACAGAAGAAACTTTTTTTCTGGAATGCCTCCTTAGAAACCTGATAAGTAGATCTAAAGGGTCTTATGGAGACACCTGGTCCCCAAGATTCCACTTTTTGCCATATTTCATTGTGGAAACATAAATTGCAACCAACCCGCTTTGTCACAGTTCAAGCTCTCAAACTTTCTCATTTATGCATATTAACAGAGAAGACATTCCACTTTCTGATTGATCACTCATACAGTACCTGAGTGGCAGGTTCTCTTGTCCTTCCTAGTTTGAAGAATGGCTATGAGCAACGAGCCTCTGTGTCACATCATATTTACATTTCATGGAAACAGGATGATGATGTTTATTGCTGTTGTTGCCTCATTTAGGACTGACTAAATGCTGCAGGCAGCTTGGTTTGGACCATAGCTGAATCTTCTTAAATATCTGTGTTGTTTACAGATAGCTGTAAACATCATAGGTATGTTTGCAGCTGTCTGTAAACATATCAGCTGTGTAACTCAGCATAGTGCAGAGTGCGCTATATATGCAATTGCTGGAAGCATTAATTGAAACGGGTTGTAAAGAGTGCGAAAAATAACTGGTGGTGTTTGTGGAAACAAATGATTTTCGATGTTGATTTTTTTATTTCTTCACCAGCGGCATCTATCAAAATCAAAGGTTGAATTCGTGAGATAATAATACTTCATTAAAAGATTTATTTTAAGACTTTCTTCTCACGGACATGCAATAAACATGTCCATCGCCATACTGTAATCACATCATTATACTGCAAAGCTGCTTGACAGCTAATTAATGATAGTCCAAATACTCTCAGGCTGAGATTTGGTTACGAATGTGATCAAAGAAAAAATCTGGTTTCTTCTTACTGTTTGCCTCTGCTGCCATATTCTCCCCAAAGGTTGAATTGGGTTTGCCTGAAATAAAGACATGGTGACTTGAGTTTGTCCCAGATTTCAGCACAGCTTAACGTTGCGCTGGTTCAAGAGCCTCTGGGCTCTGTCACAAGCAGTTAACCTCAGAGTGTACTGTAAATTATCTAATTTTGTTAGTGATGGCTCAAATCCCACACATCTTTATAGAATCAAGGGAATGTTCTCAGAATAAATAGGGACCGTAGATCCATATTTATTTGGAGGGGGGGGGGGAATTAGGACAGTTGAACTCCTAAGCTGCCAAAACGTTCTAACATCCAGTCTGCTTTAATCAAAAATAACATGGGCTCTACTTAGAGCTGAGTCATGCTTCTCCCAGCAGACTTTGCTTCATCTTAGCTGCGTTGGTGACACCTTTGTGTATCTGATCATGCATCTTTTTCTTTTTTTTTTTTTTTAGTAAAATAAAACAATTGCAACAGAACCATTGGGCTTTCTGATATGCTGCCTGTGCTTCTTGGGATGTGGCTGCCAACAATAACTGCTGCAGTTTGTTGAAAACATCTCTATATCCCTCTGCCTGCCAAGATATTTGAGTCACCAAGCAGTTTGGATTACTGGAGAGACGAGGGACTCGGAGACAGATTGTTGGTGATCTTAGACTTTGGGCTCAACTTTGTGTGCTTTTTTTTTTTTTTTGCTTTTACATGCTGTGCAGAAGCAGAGTGGAGAGGGGATTGTCATACAACTGGGCATTGACTTGGAGACTGTATTTAGATTAAGTAAACCTTGTTTAATAAAGAGGCTGGGATTATTGTGTCTTTTGTTGAAGCATGCTTGCAGACTCCTGAGTGAGTCTGGTTGTATCATCTATTACGTAAGCATTCAAGAAAAATGGATAGAGGAGCGCAAATTACAAAGAACATCACTTTTCTGGATTTAATGGTGAGGCTTTAAAGTTACTTTTTTCACAACTTTTAAAGTCAATGGAACAAAAAAGCTTTAAAAGGATAGTGCATGATTTGTGAAGTAAGGCTCCCTTAAAAATGTCATAGGCCACTAACCTCTTACCTGCAGTAGATAATCTTAACTGTCTTGGTGTCTTCATTTAGGAGTAATCTAGATCAGTTGAACCTGGAGGCTGAAATTAATGGCTACACTGATAAGGGCCAAGATTTCTACTGTCTGTTAGTCTTTTTTTCAGTCTGATCAATTTTGGCATACTTCTATTTTATGAACCTTTAATACATTCTTACACTTGCGTTGGTTGGTTATTTACAGACAGGCTGATAATTGTTTACATGGGAAATGAAGGCAGGAGGCAGTGCACCACCAATGATCTCCCTGTGTTATACTTGTCCTGTGAGTCTCTTGGGTATCATTTCTTCTTGGAGAGAGTCTGCATAAGTGGCTGCTTTGTTTGCGTTTTGTGAATATTATTTGACTATGTTTCACTTCTGCATGTTAAATTGAAAAATATACAAATAAAGTTTAGAAAAACACATTTCCTATGAATGGTACGTGTCCGGGTCGCAGTTGCCGATGGCATAAAGCCGTGTCAAAAATATTGGTATTACAACCATTCAAGTAAATGCTGCTTTATTCATTTTTACTCGTGCTCTTCTCAGTTTGTGGTTTATAAAGGAAGTCCAGTAGTTGACCACCACCTTTAATCTTAATTTAATGTGTAAATCATCATCATCAACTGTTTTTCAATATGTAACACATATGTAACATGAATAAACATAGATGAGGTTTTGAAAAAGAAAGAACTCTGTTCTAGATATTAAATAAAATTAAAGTCTGTTTCAGCTAAAACTTGTTTTCAAAGGTTTGTCATCTTTTGATTATTTACATATCTTTTTCACACAAAGTTGGAAGATTCAAGGTAGATTTAGAACAAAAAAACACCTTTGGATTTAGTAGATTATTTTAAGTAAACGTGCTTATTGTGCAGAAAATTATCACTTTTTGTCATTCTGCTTTCTACAGATTGACACTGAGAGTTTTATAAGCTGATGTTAGCTGGTGAGTTAGCCAGGCTAGCTGCTCTTGTGGATTAACACACATGCTGCTCCAGCCCGTGTGTCGACTGTATTTTCAAGCAAGAAATACCCTAAAAACAGCAATGGGTGGTGCGCCTTTAGTTTCCATGCCTCAACTTTATAAACATTTCACTGTGTAGGAGCGACTGCAGTGGGCGCCAGAAAAGGTAAGGGAGGGGTAGTGAGGTGTTACTTCACTCCACATAGCCGGACAAGACTACAGTCACTCTAGTGTTTTATAAAAATAACTTTGAACAGCATAAATGGAGGAATATTTTTGTGGTTTTGAGACCATAACTTTAATTTATTTTTTTTTGTAATATGTTCATACCAACCCATCCGTATTTCTGAAATTTTTAACATAACCAGTTAATACCTGGACACATCTGGGTTAGTTAAACCTGTTTCAGTTTGCAGCCGTGAATGTTTGATAAGGTCACATTCCAGAGCATCTGTCTGGGAAGGATGCTGGTCTGGACAGAAAACAGATGGGATCTCTGCATGCCCACTCACTGTGAAGCCCTGATGGAGGTGTACACTGTCCTCCTGCTCAACCTCTCGCACACATCACTTTGACAACAGTGACATCACTTCATGAGCTAAACACCATCTGCCAAATTAGCAGTGCAGTCTTTTCTCTTTGGTACCGACATATTTCAGTCTGTATGTTTCGTTTACCTTCTCAAGAGCAAATCCAGTGTTTTTGGTTACAGCACGCCCATTGTTGCTATGAATAGAAGCAGTTCAAATTGGGTCAGTTTATTGTTAAAGCATTCATCTGTGCAGTGGAGGGCCAGAAGGCAAGCGTATGTAAGCATGCTGTCATCCAGTCGCAGATTTGTCTCTGGAGATCTGCCTCTAACCAAATGGCAGCTCGTTTGTATGGTGCAAATTGGAGCAGAAAGCATGGCACAGTTGTAAAATGATCATGATGCTGATCAAGTTTTAGTGAAAGGATGCGGTCTCAAAAACAAGAATTTATAACAAGAAATAATATTATCTACCATAACTATGCGGATGATACACAGCTCTACATCACAATGTCACCAGGTGACTCTGAACCCATCCAAGCACTGAATAAATGCTTAGGACAGATAAATGTGTGGATGTGCCAAAACTTTCTCCAGCTAAACAGAAACAAAACTGAAGTTATTATTTTTGGACCTAAAGAGGAGCGATCTAGAGTCAATGCACAGCTTCAGTTATTACAACTAAAACCTAGCGATCAGGCCCGAAACCTGGGAGTAGTGATGGACTCTGACCTGAACCTTCAGAGCCACATAAAGACAGTTACAAAGTCGGCCTTCTATCACCTGAAGAACATCTCCAGGATTAGAGGACT